>MJUU01018107.1:11465-22690 GCA_002080025.1 Modiolus philippinarum | reverse complement strand
CATCAGCATTGAAATCAAATAATATGGAAAGCCATAATCAAAAAGTTGTAATAAAAGAAGTACTCATTACCAAATAAATCGAAATAGGAAGCCAAATCCAGTACCAAGGACATCTACCGAGTGCAATACACGAAATGAAACTGATATTTTAACGGGTTTGAATTTTGATAAAAACAGTAAATTTCTATAACATGCAAGGTAAAATTTTCATGTCAGACAAGTCTGACTATCGGGCTGGTGAATACCCTCGGGGACCTCTGGTACACCAGCAGTGGCATCGGCCCAATGGTTCAAAATACAAAAAATACCGAAGGTTGCAAAAAAACCAGTAAATTGCGTTATGCTGTACACGTGTTTCAAGCCGTAACCTCTCATCAGCAGCATTAAAATCAAATAATATGGAAAGCCATAATCCAAAAGTTGTAATAAAAGAAGTACTCATTACTAAATAAATCGAAATAGGAACCAAATCCAGTACCAAGGACATCTACCGAGTGCAACACACGGAATGAAGCTTCGATATTTTAAGGGGTTTGAAGTTTGACAAAAACAGTAAATTTCTCTTACATGCAAGGTAAAATTTTCATGTCAGACAAGTCTGACTATCGGGCTGGTGAGTACCCTCGGGGACCTCTAGTCCACCAGCAGTGGCATCGGCCCAATGGTTCAAAATAAAAAAAAATACCGAAGTTGCAAAAAAAAAAACAGTCAATTTCGTTATGCTGTAAACGTGTTTCAAGGAGTAACAACTCATCTGCAGCATTAAAATCAAGTAATATGGAAAGCCATAATCCAAAAGTTGTAGTAAAAGAAGTACACATAGCAAATTTATAGCAAATGTGAACAACGCTTGATCGCTGTAATAAAAAACATTTCTCATTTGAAGAGAGAACAACTCGCGAGAAATTTCCCAAAAATCTATTTAGAACATAATGCTTGGTGTTTAACATTTTCTTTACCCTTAGCAACAGTTTGTTTTCTTTTTCCATCTGAATGCTTCGACATAAATCCAGGTAAAAATTATAATCACAGGTGAATCGAATCAAGCTTTAATTAAAGCAATAACAGTACATTATTTGAATACCCGAGGGCGTCAATCGTAGATTTGACGGTCAAAATGCAGTTTATAGGCGATGCGTAGCGGAGCCTGAAACGGATATTTTGACCACCAAATCAAGATTGACGCCCTCTGGTATTCAAATAATGTTCTGTTGTTGCGATTCTAATGCAACAAATCAGTTTCATGTTCTATTTTGAACTCGTGAATTTGTAACAATATAAGGAACCAGACTAAAGAGGGAACCTACTTTGTCTCGGGTGTGTAGATGGTGGAATTGACGGTCAGTTTTGACCAATCAAAACCTTCGTTATATAAATGTTGCATTAGAATTAACAATATATACCTGTAGTCTGTTGTCCGTAAATTTGAATAATGATATCCCTTTATCAATACATGTACCTCCTAAAACATGATGATTTATTTTCTTATTCTCTTTTTCCTTACCCTTACACCATAACGTCAATGAAAAGGGAAATTGTAATCTATAATTATGAAAAAGATAGGAAATGGGGTAAATGTCAAGGAGACAACATTTCATATCCAGGTTAAAACGACCCAAAACAAAGCATCTAGGGGTCACCGTACGGTCTTCAACACAGTGAGGAACCTCACACCATATAGCAAGCCCTAAATGGCCCCAATATATATACTTGTATATAAACATGTATGTTAATTACGTATTTTTTGTGTTCTGTGCTAACAATCAGAAGTTACCGATGTGACCATTTAAACTTTGTTTGGAAGTTGTGTATGTTTATGCATAGATTATCTAATGTGATTTTGTCAAATTTTATACATGTATTAGTTTTCGTTGTTGATAATGGGTAATGATGCTTTAGCACACAGAATTGCTAAAGGACCCTTTTTTATCACAAAATAAGTAGTTTTTGCTGTAAGGAAATTCAAATTGTATATTTTAATATAATAAATATTATAAATGAAAGTCAAATTATCATGCGCCTTTTTGGGCATGTTCAGATCTATATCTACTTTGGCTTCGTTTTGTTTTATCTTTGTAAATCTTTTACTATTATGTGGTGACATAGAGTCAAACCCGGGCCCCGGGGACACACCTGATTCCAGCGATTCCACATTATCGATCTTTCATGTTACTATACGAAGTATTAGAAAAAAGATTGATTATATTGTTGATATTGTACAGGATTTTGATGTTTTATTTTTACTGAAACTCATTTAGATGATCAAATATCAGGTGAGGATTTACAAATCGAATGTTTTACACTTAAGTCGAGGAAGGATAGAAACTATCACGGTGGGGGGATATCAGCATTTTACAAGAGTTCAGTAGGTATTACACGTAGGGGAGACTTAGAACACGAGAATGTTGAAAGTATGTGGTTTGAAATAAAAACCAAAAGACATTCTGAGGTAGTTAATATTAATTACAGGTCTCAAAGACAGTCTGAGGTAGTTAATATTAATTACAGGTCTCAAAGACAGTCGCATATCTACTGTACAGGGCTTTATATTCGCGGTACGAAATATTCGCGGTTTTCAGTGTTGCATTTATTCGCGGGGTTTTATATTCACGGATTTTTAGTGAAAGTCATCATGTTCATTTATGTTATGGTTTACAATGAAATATTCACGGGTATTGATTTTCGCGTTTATCGCTTGAAACGCGAATAGCGTGAAAATTAATACCCCGCAAAATATAACAACCATACAGTATTTTTAGCAATATTTTGAGCTTATGTTGAATAAGACTTACGATGAAAATAATAATATCATCTGTCTTGGTGATCTGAATAAAAAAATTCTCTTGCCATTAGCACAAAATATTAAAGATATTTTTACTCTACATGGTTTAGTAAATATGATTAATAAGTCAACTCATCTCGATAGACATTCAGGTAACGAATCATTATTGGATCCGTTCTTAGTCACGGATTCTCTTCCGGTAATAGTCTGCGATACAATTCCTATTGATCGGGAAATCAGTGACCATGATGGAACCTATATTAGTATAGATTGTGGGTATAATAATAAACGGTCGTTTAAGCGTACTATTTGGGATCAAAAAAGGAGGGATTACGTACTTATGGGTAAAAAAATTGCCGAAGCAAATTGGGATGATATTATAACAAATACAGATAACGTGAACGTTGCTAATTTTACAAGATCGTTTCTAGACATAGCTAAAATGTGTATTCCTACGAAGGAAGTTACGATCCGTTCGGATGACAAAGTTTGGTATGATTCTAACTTGCGACGCGAGTCAAGAAAACGAGATCGATTACGGAAGATATTTTTACGAACACAAAGCGATTTTGCAGCAAATAACTACAAAATTCAACGGAAAAGAGTGAACAATTTGAAGAACCAAGCAAAGAAGCAATTTTATGAAAATGTTAATGAAAATCTTGACGATTTGAAATCCGTTAATTGTAAGATGTACTTGAAAACGATTCATATGTTACTGAAAAATGACCGATCTTCAAACGAATTTCCTCCACTTTGCGATTATTTAAATAATTTTAATAAAAAATGAAGATGGCGACCTGATCGGTTGTGGGTCAAAGCCCCGATCAAAATTGGATGTTTTCTATGTGAAAAAATGGAAATATTCAATGTTGAAACGATGGGTTGAGCTTTAATTTGGAAACGGAACATAATACGAGCAATTTTAAGGAGTCCTCAACTGTTATTTATATATGGTAAAGGTAAAATTCCACTCTGAATTGAACTCACAAAAACAATATGCCGTCACCGAAAGAAAACAAAGTTTTGAAAAATCAAAGTGATTTTCATAGTAGCAATAGACATTTATCGGATATCTCAATGCAACCTTAATGTGTCCAAAATATGGACCCTACAAGTAATATGCAAGCAATGTACCAGAATATTCAATTTTAGCCAGCTCCGTCACATCCACCCCCTTTTCGCAAAATGTAAACATTCCGAGTACACAGAATACCGCCGTTAAATTGGAAGATGTATTGACGATATATATGGTAAGCTACATAATCTTGAATCCCTTCCATCAATAGATAAACGATTAGGAGCGATTGAAAATAGATTTGCTCACTTGGAGAATGAACTTGTATTGGTCAAACAAAACATTGTGAAAATAGAAAATAGTATGGTGGGTTCAGAACAGAAAACAGACGAATTAACACACAGATTAAATTTCATTGAGGAAGAAAACTATTACATGAAAAAGGAAAACAGTGAACTTCGGGAGAGAATTATTGATATGCAAACACGCTCTATGCGAGAAAATTTAGTATTTGGGGGAATTGAAGAGACAGAAAATGAGAAAAATGACGGTGAGAATAGATACACTGAAGAAGTTCTAAAAACGTTCATCAAAGAAAAACTCAAAATTGATGATGATATTAAGTTTCATGTCGCACAACGTTAACGCCCTAGAATGGATTGGAGACCGAGAACGATTGTAGCTAAATTCGAACGACGAAAAGATAAAGACAGAGTTTTGAAGGCAGCACCGCAAAATCTTAAAGATACGCGTTATAGTGTTTTCGAACAGTTCCCGCAAGAGGTAATCGAACGCCGAAATGTGCTTTACCAGATTTTCAAACGCGAACAACGCCGTGGGAATAAAAATGTACGATTTAGAGACGACAAATTGTTTGTGAATGGGAGGCGTATCTATGCAGAGGATGTCATGGCTGAACAAGATGGTAACTATAATCCGAATTATGAAAGGAACACACCGAATCAAACACCGAGAATACACATTGATGATATGAGAACTGACCAGAATCGTACCGAGCAGAACATCCTCCGTCAGCATTTCGGTCCACCAACACGACCAAACCCTGTAACTGCAATTAACCCAGCCTAGGACAGGTCAACAAGAGAACAGTGTATTTCATACAATAATGTAACAGAAAAACATCTATTAAATTTAAAAATTTCATGTCTAAATGTTTGTGGTCTAAAGAAAAAACTTGAATATGAAGAATTGTCAGATTTAATAAATGAATATGATATTTTTATTTGTATAGAATCTAAGGTTGATAAACTTGATATTTTGAAGGTACCAGAAGGGTATACAGAGTTTACAAAATATAGAACACAGTTTAAAAAGAAATCAGGTGGTATAACTATTTTTTATAAAACATCTCTATCCAAAAATATAGAATTTATTGGAAATGATTGTGATTTTATTCTTTGGCTTATGCTTCATTTCGATGAGAAAAAACTACTTTTGGGGTGTGTTTATATCCCACCTGAAAACTCAAAGTATTTTTCACAAGAAGCATTCATTGAGATAGAAAACGAACACATTAAATTTAAGGATAAAAATGCATATTGTGCATTAATTGGAGACTTTAATGCACGTACTAGTGTACTAAGTGACTATGTAGAACCAAATGATGAATTGTTACAAATTTTGAATATTGATGGTTTTACTGATTTTAATGAGTATTTACACGAGCACTACAAGTTGAAATTGTACAATATACCACTACATAGAAGTAGTGAAGATACTGGTCGTGTCAATAATGTTGGTTACAAAATGATCAATTTTTGTAAAAATAATAGCTTGTTTATAGCAAATGGAAGGGTTGGGGTAGATGAAGGTAAAGGTAAGATTACTTGTAATAATACAAGCCTAGTAGACTATTTTGTTGTTTCTTCTGAGTAATTTCCATTTTATGTCTGAATTTGCTGTTATTGATTTTGACCCGTTATTATCAGATGTTCATTGTCGTTTACATATAAGTCTTTCAATTGTGTCACCTGACAATCTGAATGACAAAGGTGAGCTAACGGTAGGTGCGGTCAATCCTTAACGTTGGGTCCCTAATCAGTCAGACGAGTTTGTTGACAGAGTTGAAAATAAATTCGACATTGATAATCTGGTGAATAGAATAGATCTATAAGACACTAGTTCGGCGTCATTTGCCCAAAAGCTAAACGATATAATTTTAGAAGTCAATCAGATTTATACTGATTCTGCTAATAGTAGGGTAGCAATTAATGAAAAAGGCGCTTAGTTTTCGACTTTAATGCACCCACCTGACATGCAGGTAATTATTGTTTTAAATGAAAGTCAAATGATTATATTATCAGTTTAAATTGGTCGTAACGAAATCGTATGGTACGTTTTTCTGTAATTTGACATTTATTTTTAAGTTTTGGTGAAAACTGATATGTACGGTACTGCGGGGGGAATCGATTAGAACTGTTGTAAACGAACCTGTCTGTGAGTTGATCTATGTTTTATTTATGAAGTTAAAGCTATACAACATAACGACTTTATAATTTTTAAAATATATTGTATTTTATCTGGGGAAAAATGTCGATTTTTAGAAGTTTTCTGCTCATTTTAAGAGTACGGACTCTTATTGTTTTACTTTTTTGTGAGGGCATTACTAAATATATGAATTTTGTTTTTGTATTATATAATATGAACAATATGAATCAATTTCTAAAGAAAAATCAACACTCAAAAGCCTTTTTACGGTAAATTACCGTTTTTGTCTGAAACTATGAACATGCCGGAATTAACTACATATCCCTTACCAATAATCATTTGTACATTTACCTATAAATATACATCTTATACCTGATCTGATAATATTATTTCGTGCATTGATAAAGAGATTTGCGCTTTTCTAAGAATGCACTCCTAATAAAGTATCGAATTTTGATAGAAATAAGCTTTGTATATATTATTTGTTATATTGATAACAAGGTATATCTGAACAACCCATTCCTATTAAAGTAACAGTCCCATCTTCAAAAAGAAAAGACCCTCTTTCAAACGATGATGTTGTATTATATGCCAGAATTTCACGTCAGAACAACTGTATAATTCAAACCAGCAATTATTTTACAAGTTAACAACATTCAGTTGCCTCTCTTTTCTTTTGCTAAGACGAAAAAATAGGTTCAGACACTACCCCGTTAGTGAATAGCCATGTCCTGACAAGTCCAAATTACCAAGAATAGATTGGTCTGCTTGTGTCTTTTGTAAATTTTTAAGGCTTACAAATGTTACCAAAAATACACAAAATAACGTCCATAGAAGTACAAAAAAACCATAAAAGTAGCTCAACTAACTTCTGATAGCAACATGCATTGCAATCAATAGTAAAGATTTTGCACAAAACGTATTATATTTTGATGCTTGTTTAATCAGCTATTTATTGAAACATATAAAGGATGACAATGATGAAGTTTACGCGTCGAACACGATGTTCGCTTCAAACTCTTTGTATTTGATATTAATAGATGATTTGTTCATTCACAAAAAAGTGTTCCGGCACATTATCATAGTTACTTGAAAAAATAAAATCTAAATATCTCCCAATTGATTGAAAAGATATCCACACAACACATACCGACTTTAACAAAAATTGGAAAAACCTCTGTGATACAATCACTATTCAGTTATAGCAAGGTGATGGCATGTAAATCAGTGACATGAAAAAGATTGATGTAGCATTGCTCGACATCTAGCAATGAATTCCGCTCAAACCGGTGCTAGAGGCCGTCTTGAACTTACTCTGAGGTATGAGCAATGCTCATTGCTGAAGACCTCATGGTGACTTCAAGATTAAGAACAACACTAAAATCGTTGTTACACTGCTTGCATGGTTTTACCATGAATTTTGGAGATTTTGTCTCATGTGCATTTACTCCATATTCCTTTATCGATTATTGAGTTTTCAGTTCTATGATTTTACTTTTAGAAGGTTATATTTCTGCAACAGGTATAAAAGCGGAGGTGCGTTCGGTTCCTGCTCTAGATTCAATAATGTTAAACGCGAATATTCTGCATGCACTTTCGTTATTTTACGTCGTATAAATTATTGAAACAGTTATATGAGAAACTGAATATTCTATTCCTGATCAAGTATCAAATTTATCTCATCCTGTGTCAAATATACCTCAATCTCTATTAGTGTTTTTTATGCTGGCTTCTTGACGATTCTGCTTTTGAGTCTGCAGTAGATACTACTTCTGTTCCTTGAAATGCTCCGTAAATTTCTATCAATAGCAGAATGTACTGTCTCTGTTAATACTTATTTGGGACTTGCTTTACAAATCTACCATAGTTTTGATGCAAAAAACTTAATTCAGATACTGCACAATCATGGTCTTTGTGCATCTTATTATGAATAAGACGATATCTCATATGTGTAGCTGCTTGTGAAACAAAAACAAAGATCACAGGGTATATGTGGGTCATATTTACCTCATGTCATGTCTAGGGGATCTGAACACACAATTATGTGTCAAACTGACAACACCCAATGGGGCTTGCCTTGTTCCAATACCACCGAGTAAACCATGCTTCCTTATTCACTGGCATAGGGAATTGTAACCCTTGGCTAGCGAAGATGCATGCCCTCAGGTCTAGCTTAAAATCAAAAGTTTGAATAACATCTAATCTAGCTTAACCTCCTTTAGCATTACCCTTGAATTTCAGTTGGCGAAGAGGAAGCAACGGTCTTTGTACTGGAACAACGGCAGTAGAATACCGAAGGAGCAAGGGAAGTGATGATTACAAAATTCGAAGTCCAAAGACATAGCAAAAACGGCAACAGAAAAACAGACAATACAAGGACGTGAGACAGCCACAATGCACGGAAATAAAAAAAATAAACATATGGTACTAAGATTGTATAAAATACCCATTTGCTCACAAAATATACTAGGAAATGACGTCATCACCCACTGAGTAAACTTTTTTATCATTTTAACAATGGCTCACACTTTCCTCATGTGAAGTTAAACATTTTTGTCACATTTTACTTCCAAATATTTTCCGAAACAGCGATTTATGCCCCAAAGAAGCAAAAACTGAAAAAATGAAATTTGACCTTTGACCCCAGTTTTTGAGAAAACGTACCACATTTCGGTTTTACGACCGGTATAATCTTATAGTATAAGTCATCAGCTTTCTTTTGATATGCAATTTGCCTGCATGTCACATGGGTGCATTAAAATTCAAAATTAGTCGATAAATTTACCTGACTATAAAGAAACTTTTGGTTCCTCGCCCATAGGAGATAGACGTAACTCAAATACTAAAATATGTGATCAACCATGGTTTACTGATACATGTAGACAAAAGCGTAAAGCCTTTCACGATGCGAAAAAAGCTAAATAATTTATACAAGACTGAAATCAGCAGACTAGAATTAAAAGCTGCCAGTAAGTCTTATAAATTGGAGATGGATAAAAGTTATAATCAATACCAATTTAAACTTGAAAGTCTATAAGTCAGATCCTGCTGAACTGTGGAAAATTTTAAATAAACTAAACGGTTCCCGGGATAGAAATATAGATATTCCCATTGAAGAGTTCTATGAATATTTCAAGAAAATGAATAGTGATGAAAATAATGACGCCACTAGTGATTTTAATATTCCAGATAAAATAACAAAATACCGAAGTTACTGTTATTTTCATTTTCTGCATATGCGCATTTCGACAACTTATGTCTCATCAGTGCAGATAAAATTGATGAATTAAATAATGAGATATTAAATGATAAAATCACAGAAAATGAGATTTTGTCTGCGGCTAAAAACCTTAAAAATGGGAAGGCTGCAGGGTACGATATGGTGGTCAATGAGTATATTAAGAGCTCTTTCATTTATTAATGCCTTTTTATGTATTTTACGAAAGGATATGGATTAAATGAACATGAGACCATAACACATATGTTGACTCTAACTGCAACAATTTTAATGAGCTGTATGGCCATTTCGGAAATTTATTCCTCATCAGCAGCACTAGAACCCAAACAAAGGAAATCCATAATTTGAAATGCATAAAACCAAACGAAATCCGAATAATCAGTAATTTCAAATATAGCTTAGGACAAAACTACGATGGTGGGAGTTAATCCTTCGGGTTTAGAATTTACATAAATTTAGATGATAGTAAATAAATACCGAAGTTACTGTGAATTTAATTTCTGCATATGCGCAATTTCGACAACTTATGTCTCTTCAGTGCAGATAAAATCTAAACGTTTGGAAGATCATTAACTCAAAGATGTATAAAACTGATAGAGAACAAATAACCAATATGATCTAAATGTAAAGCCAAAATTCAGCTAAGGACAGAGCTTTGCATGAGGGAGATACTCCTTAGTTTTCAACAAAATTTACAAAAGTTAGATATTGTAAGTTTCCAAATAGAATCGGTTTTCGGGTCACCACCGAAGTACTGACTACTGGGCTGGTGAATACAAAGTAATTGAACAAAGTGTACACATGAGATATTATCTCATATACAAGTACACCATATCTGAGAAAAATAAAGAGCATGCATCTCTACCACGGGGAATTGTTTTACCAACTCCATGTGTCTTTATTCAATAAAATACTTGATACTGGCATTTTTCCAGAGATATGGTCATTGGGAATAATCTTACCTATTTATAAAAATAAGGGAGATCGTCTTAATCCCGATAATAACAGAGGTATTACGCTTGTGTCTTCCGTTGGAAAATTATTCACGGCAGTGTTAAATGCTAGACTGACAAAACTTGCAGATTATATTGAACTAATACCAAATGTACAAGCAGGGTTTCGTAAAGGCTATTCCACAGTTGATAATATTTTTATTTTACATGTCTTAATTGAATTATATTTATCATTAGGGAAAAAATTGTATTGTACTTTTATTGACTTTAAAAAGGCATTTGATACGGTTTGGAGGGTTGGGTTATGGCAAAAAATGATACAAAAGGTGATAAGGGGGGAAATTTTTAATGTTATATTTAACATGTATGATCATATCAAATCTTGCGTTAAGGTTGGAACAGATATTTCTGGCTTCTTTGTGTGTGAAGCAGGAGTTCGTCAAGGGGAAAATTTGTCTCCTTCCTTTTTTCTGTATTTCTTTCAGATCTTGGGGAATATTTTAATATTAATAGCGTGACAGGTCTACAGTTAGTATCTACAAAATGCCAGGAACAATTAAGAGTTTTTTTTATTAATATTTGTTCTGCTGTATGCTAACCATACAATTTTTTTAGCTGAATCAGAAACGGAGTTACAACATTATATAACAGTATTTGAAAATTATTGTACTGAGTGGAAATTAACAGTGAATGTTAATAAAACTAAAGTCTTGATTTTCTCCAAACGTAAATTCAGAAAAAATACAAATTTTAAATTGTATGGATCTGAGCTAGAAATTGTGGATT
>MJUU01018107.1:0-10557 GCA_002080025.1 Modiolus philippinarum | reverse complement strand
GGAAATGAATTCCATTATATTTGTATCTGTCAGCATGATCAGATTTAAATATATTCCTGGCTATTATTTTGAAAACCCAAGAAAAGACAAATTGAGCGGACTTCTAAGATATTGTAATGTCAGAGTAATTAACAATCTTGCTATTTTTTAAAAAAAATAAAGGTATTCTTCTAATAATACTTACCTACGTATATGAACATGTATGTATAAATTCCAATAACAAATTATTATCAATTCTCTCACAGGCATCTAAATTTTAAATCCATCTTTATATTTTTTTTATTACCTGTAGATATAATCTTATGGGAGGTTAACACGCACATGATTCTGGTTTTTCTTGTCTTTTTATTTTGTTATGCTTGATGTGTGTCGGTTGACTCGATTTGTTATGTAGTGATATAGTTATATTAACAATTCATGTATAATATTGTTAACATGATGTATTTGATGTTACTGTAAATATGTTTGTTCAGATCGCCATCTAATGTGTATATTGTTGTAACTGCCTCTTGTTGCAGTCCATGTACTGTCTGAGTGTAAATAAAATCTTAAAATCTTAATCTTTCGTATGAAGCTGATATATACTCTAAATATTAATAAGGCCGTCGGTCCTGATTTCATAAGTAATCGAATGCTTATTTCCGTTCAAAACGAAATTTCAAAACCGTTATGTCTTTTATTTAATAAATCGCTTCGGGAAAATACTTTCACAACTGACTGGAAAATGGCAAATGTTATTCCTCTGTTTAAAGCTGGGGACAAATCTTTGCCGTCTAATTACAGACCGGTCTCTCTTCTCATTTTCAACATATTTTTAATCATTTACAGGACAATAATGATCAATAATCTTATATACAAATTTCAGTCGGGGTTTATGCCTGTTTTTTCGACTACGCGCCAGCTTATTGAATTATATAATACAATTTTAATGCCATTAGAAGCCAAAAAATTGACAAGTATCACCTTTTTGAACATAAGCAAGGCTTTTTATGCAGTGTGGATCAAAGGTCTGTTTTATGAATTAGAAAAGTACGCTTTTACGGTGGTTGAAGAGTTACCTTTCTAATCGTACTCAGAGAGTAATGATAAAAGATGCAATTTCAAGAACGGGCGATTGAAGTCAGGTGTGCCCCAGGTATTTGTGATGGGCCCTTGTTATTTTTTATCATTATAAACGATATAACTGATGATATAGTGGGCTTGGGTCGATTATTTGCGGATGACACGTCAATAGGTCATGAACATCCGATGTGTCATCGTTAAAAGATATGATAAATTTTGACCTGAATATTTTAAACGAATGGTCAAGTAAATTGTTGATGAAATTCGACTCAAATAAAACAGACATTATGGTGTTTGATATAAGAGGGACTGAGTGTAATGTATGTTTTGATTTTGATCAAACTACACTGCATCCTATTGATATTCAGAAACATTTAGGAGTTGTTTTTAGTAGTGACTGTAAGTGGACAAAACATATAGAATTAAGAATATTTTATTAACCTAATCAAAGGGCCCATAAAGAGCAAATATAATTTATTACAACATACATGTACATTCAGCTCTTAGACATCACAAACATATAGATAAAATTATTGAAAATACTTCTCGACAACTAAATAGTTTGAGGAAATTAAAATATACGTTAATAAACAGCTGCGCCAAAAGCGCATGATACGCCCGTCCCCACCTTAAAGCAAATTGATTAAATGATGCTTGAAATTAAAAACTCCATATGAACAAACATGACAAGGGACTTCTGATATGTATCAATTATTTCATCTGATATTAAACAGTCAAAAATTTATATTGGTTTAGGGGTAGTGATATCTTAAAATGAAAGAATATCAATGTGAAGACAGAAATTGCAATTTCATACTTTTTTTAAATAATCAAAAGTCATATTACTCTGGAACGAAAAGCCTTCCACAAAATTAAACGAAAGGGAGCTTTCTTCAGATCCAAAAATCTTGCAAAGTTCAAGAAAAATGAATAAAGCGTTCTCTAACTAGAATATGACGTGTGGACGGAAATGATATTTCATACTTTTTTTTTACATAATCAAAGTCCCATAACTCTGGAACAAAAAATAAAATAAAACGACAGCGAGCTTGCTTCCGTCATATCCAACAATCTAGCAAAGTTTCAAGAAAAATTAATAAAGCGTTCTCTAGCTAGAATATGACCTGTGGACGGAAATGGTATTTCATACTTTTTTGAATAAGCTTTTTTAATATCCAAAAATCTTGCAAAGTTCAAGCAAAATGAATGACTTTAAACTTAGTTTATTTGTTAATATAACAAATTGGATTAGACACAAGTAAGACATACTTATGAAGTCTACTCCGGTTTACAATTATTTACAATATTATCACATGCTAATTAAATCATTAAATATTACAATATAATATTCAAGATTTATAGAGTAAAGTAAACACATTTAAAATAAAAGAAAGGTAATGTGTGTGTGGATAGTTTAATGTTTAAACAATGAGGAAATGTTTCGTTTTCTTAATATACTTAAAGAAAAATGAATAAAGCGTTATCTAACTAGAATATGACGTGTGGACAGAAATGGTATTTCATGCTTTTTTTTAAATAATCAAAGTCCCATAACTCTGGAACGAAAAATTAACAAAAAACGACAGGGAGCTTGCTTCCGTCATATCCAACAATCTAGGAAAGTTTCAAGAAAAATGAATAAATCCTTCTCGAGCTAGAATATGACGTTTGGACGGAAGTGGTATTTCATACTTTTTTGAAAATTCAAAGTCCCATAACTCTGGAACGAAAAATCCATCGACAAAATTAAATGACAGGGAACTTCCTCTCGTCATACCCAACAACCCTGCAAAGTTTCAAGAAAAATGATCAAAGCGATCTCTAGTAAGGGTACGACATGTGGACGAAAATTGCCATTTCGAGCTTTTTTTGAAATAATCAAAGTCCCATAACTTTGGAACGAAAAATCCAACGACAAAATAAAACGATATGAAGCTTTCTTTCGTCATACCCAATAATCCTGTAAAGTTTCAAGAAAAATGTTCAAAGCGTTCTCTAGTTAGAGTACATCATGTGGACGCAAATTGCTATTTCAAGCTTTTTTAAATAATCAAAGTCCCATAACTCTGGAACGAAAAATCCAACGACAAAATAAAACAATAGCGAGCTTTCTTTCGTCATACCCAACAATTCTGCAAAGTTTCAAGAAAAATGTTCAAAGCGATCTCTAGTTAGAGTACGACGTGTGGACGCACGGACAGACGGACAGACAGACAGACGGACACCGGTATACCATCATACGTCCCGTCAAAGACGGGCGTATAAAAAGAGAGCATCTAGAAAAGATATATGTCATGTTTATTAGACCAAATTTGGAATACTCATCTGAATTATGGGATAATTGTGGACAAGTAAATTCTAATCGATTAGAAAAGGTACAACTCGAAGACGCTCGTATTGTTACTGGGCTTCCGGTTTTTGCTAATATACACTCGATATATATGATAATTGGTTGGGAAAAACTTAAAACAAAAAGGAAGGTTAAAAGTTTCTTTTTATTTTATAATATATTAAATGATTAAATAGTGGAGCAACTGAAGTCAAATTCTTAAGATTTTAATCAACCCAACTAACATCAGGCTACATTATACATCATTCGAAAGGTCATTTTGTTCTCTATCCACTTTTACTGTTCGTCAAATTGGGAAGTGGTGACGATTTTTTTCAATGAAGGTCAAAGGTCAAACATCTGAAATTGTCGTCAGCTCATTTCAGTCATATTTCTATCAATAATTTCAACGTGAAGTTGAAAAATTGATTTAAATGATTATAAATGTGAACAGTGATATGTTTATGAACCATTACAGGGTACGAATTTATGAACGAGGTCCAAAAATATGACTTGCCCTGTATATAAGCAGTTTGTGAAATGACCTTGACCTTTTGAACTTTGAGATAATATAAATTCAAACGACAGACTATATAGATGTTTTTAGTCAAATGAAACCGAGACTTCAGTGGTCATTCCTCTGAAAACTTATTATTGACCATAAAATTGGCTTAAAAGCTCAGAATTACGAACTTGCATACAAAAAGATATTTCTTGTTAATTAGACGAAATAAATGTTGTCGTCGGTAGCCTAAAAACCACGAAAAGGTCACAGACATTATGGCAGAAAGTTTTTTAGTTTTAATATATATATATATATATATATACGGGGGATCTTTGTGACTTTTCATATTTTTTTTTCTATATTTCTTCATTTTTTTATAAAATATTTTTTGAAATTAAGTTTCCTTTTGTTCATAGAAAGGAACACACATAAATGAAGCCCATTTAAACAAACAATATATTTCTTGTTTTTGATAATAATTATATTTTTTTAATTGGACATGTTTTTTCTTTTTGAGAAAAAATAACATGTACACGTTCCAATGCATTTGACTCATAAACCTACACTTCATAGATCATCATTACTACTCTGTGTACTATACAAGTTTTCCATATCATTCCAATTCATGGTCATAGTCATTAACAAAGGGTTTTCACAAGGTCAGAATTCTGTGCAACTCAAGTTCTGGTCATAACATATGCATGACTTGCTATCAAAGTTTCTACCTTTACATTTGCAGATTAAATCTTGCAGAAAATCAGAAGTCATTTTCCATGTGAACAATACTGGTTCAGGACCTTAAGTTTTTTATCGCCACCCGTAGATATACGTTGAGCTAATTGATGTTTAGCAATGTGGCCAGACATCAATGTTTGTCTCTGAAAGAACATCCTAAGCACATACTGAATAAAGGCTGATTTGCTTGGAGGGAGTGAAAACAAGCTAAACTTCGTGCAGCTAGCAAGCTTAGCTCTTAACTTGTTAAATCTATGTGGAACGAAGCAAAATTGGATGTCTAGACACATTGCCAAACAAACTTTCAGCTTACCGTATATCTATGGTTGGCGGAAAGGAGCTTAAGGTCCTGAACCAGTAGTGTTCACCAGGAAATGTATATTGATTTTCTACAAGATTTAATCTGCACATGTAAAGATAGAAACTTAGGTAGCAAACAACGGCATTCGAACACTGAAGGTACAAAGATTATGGTTAATACAAAAATCAAAGTCCAGATAAATGTATAATACAAGATTACAGAAAAATAGAGACATGAAACGTCTACAAATCACAACATTCAGTACCAAGGCACTTATATAGTGTGAATAGCTATAAAGACTTAGAGTGACATCAGGTGCTCCAAAAGGGTAAGCATGTCCCTGTCCCACTGGCGACACCGAAAATAAGATTATTAGGCATTTGATGTTTTTTTAAGATATTTGTCCTGGCAGATTAGTACATGTCATCTTCTAACCCATATACGAAACAAATTAAAGATCTATAGTATGTGTTACTTCTCTATAAATCCTCAAACAGTACGAAGGTAAAAATTTGAAAAGCTCTTGAAAATTACTATAGTTTTTAAATATTAACAAGGACAAATTGGTGCCACAAACCTCACTTACGGAGACTAATCTAAAATGTAACAATATGATATACAAGACAACACCTAAAACAAAGTCACCAACACTGTAAAGTCCCATAAAAACAAAGTGTGACATCGATTGCTCTGGAACGGTAAGCAAGTCCTACTCGCCAGTAACACTCGTAACACTATCAGCTAGTCAATCCAGTGTCAAGTCAAATCAGTGAATACGTGAAATCTAGCTAAAAATGTCCGTTTTTTTATCTTGGACACTGACAAATAATATCTTTCAGAGATGTCCTGTTGACGGCCACGGAAATTCTGGAGCTATGAAAGTAACAAAAAAAGAATCCATGACTCAGCAGCTTTTGCACAGTGTTTCTGATCTTTTCAAAAATTCACTGTATAAATACCAAAACACATAAGTTTCAGAAAAACAGTGAATTTAATTATGCTGTACACGTGTTTGAATCGAATAATATAAAAAGCAATAATCCAAGACATAGATTAAAGTACTCATTCAGGAACTCTTTAACGAAAAGGAATATATAGTAGACCAATTCCATTACCAATTACACCCACAAATTGCAATACATAAAATAAAGCCTCAATAGAATTTTGATAAAAAACAGTAAAGATATAAAACGCTATGTGGTAAAGTTTCATATCAGGCGAGTCTGACTACTGGGCTGGTGAATACCCTTGGGGACCTCTAGTTCAACAGCAGTTACATCGACCCAGTGGTTTCCAAATTTAAAAATACAAAAAGAATAACAATGAATTTCGTTATGCTGTGCACGTGTTTCAAGGACTAACCACTCATCAGCAGTATTTGAATCGAATAATAAGGAAAGCCAACTACATGCTCGACAGTAACGAATTAGCTGTGAAATATACACTCCATATTCCTAAGATGTAAATATATTGCTGCCTAGAAAAGGAAAGGTCACAATTGGGAAGTTATAGTCACCACGTCTGTCATATTGCTTAGATTTTACTCGTACATCTTCATCAATGTGCAACTAAAAATCTACCTACGTACGAAGCTAAAGTATGTGTATCAGTAGTCTCATGTTAGTTCTTCATTTGGACAGATCTGTTGTATATTCCTTAAATCTTGGATTTTTAAGAGGCAGTACATCGTCTATCTAGCAAGACATACCTGTGTTATGAGCAGAACGTCAGTTGCACAGAACTTTGTCTTTGTCAAGGTACAAAAATTGTAAAAAAACATGGTCAAAATCTAATGTAAACATGAATGACGATGAAGATGATTCGTAATGATATGAAAAACTCGTATAGTACATAGTAAATAGTAGTTATGGTCTTTGAAATGTATCTTCGCTGCCACCTGATTTGTTCAATGCGTTTGAACATGTACATGTTACTTCTTCTGCAATGAAAACAAAATGAAAATAGCCCCTCCCCAAAAAAATTAATAAAAACATCAAAGAAATTTATAAAGTTTCAAAAATACATTTCCCACAAATGTGTAATATATTTCTTATGTTTAAATAAAAACAACATGTAAACGAAAAATATGAAAAAACACAAATTTCAAAAAAAGTACAAAAAGTACTAGAAATCACACCAAAATATATAAGTAAACCTACTTTTTAAACTTAAAAACTTCCTGTGGAATTGCCTGTGACCTTGTCACGGTTGGTAATCTTCCTATGATAACATTTATTCCACTTAACTAACTTAATTAACTAACAAGAGACTACTATATGTATTAGAAGAACATTTTGAGAATTTAAGTCAATTTAGGGGTCAATTATGGCCGTAATTGTCATATGTATGACCGATAAACTCTTGGTATCATTTGACTAAAAACATCTATAAAGTATGTCGTTAATTTTTATGCAAATCTAAAAGGTCAAAAGGTCAACGTCATTTCACAAACTGTGTATGCAGAGAGCAAGTCATGTTTTTGGACTCCGCTCATAAATTCACCCGCTTTGTATCGCTTTATGTAGAAAGGCGATCAAAATTGTTATCAATGGTTTATAAATATGTTAACGAAGACATGTATAACCATAAAAGTTAATTTTTCAACTTCACGTTGAATTTGATATCTGAAAAGTAACTGAAATGAGTAAACGGTAAAAATGGATAGAGAACAAAATGACCTTTTGAATGATGTATAATATAGCCTGATGTTAGGTGGGTTGATTAAAATCCTAAACTAGACGCTCTTTGAAATCCGTTGCTCCACTAAAACGCCTAACTACCTATCAGAACTTATACCACCTACAGTCGCTGAAAACAATAGTTATAATTTACGGTATGGTCAAAATATTTCCCAGCCCGTGTCTAGATTATCAATGTATCAGCAATCATTTTTCCCATCTGTTATAAAAGTTTGGAATTCGGTAGATCTGAACGTGCGCCAAATACCAACATTCACTGCTTTTAAGTTGAAAGTGCATGAAAAATATTTTCTATTAAAGAAAAAAAAACGATCATATTTCTACTGTGTTCATAGATATACAAATATTCTTCACGCCAGGTTAGGAAACAACTGTAGTTAGCTAAATGGCGATTTATTTAATTCAAATTTAGTTCTGAACTCGTCTTGTTCATGTGGTTGTTTAATTGAAAGTGGAGTGATTTCTCATCAAATAACTCATTTCTTACACTGGAAAATACCAGTTAAGGGAAGCTTCTGTTTACACACACCCTATCGAAACGACTTCTCCTGTAAAAATGAATAGATAAAACCAAGTTTTTGTTAATATTGTAGCGTGTCATTTGTTTCCTTAATAAATAACGACAAGTATATATATGATAAATGTTCTATTAATTAAACAAAATAATCACAGTATACATGAAATGATTGTTAACTGATCGAGTTCATATCTAAAAGTCTATCTTATTTCAAAAACGTCTGCTTTTATACAGTTCTATCAAGATAGGAGCTAAACGGAGCCGTACGGAGGTGCGGGCGGAGCAAGGCCTCCTTGGAAAAACATAAGGGCTCCTTGTTGGATCCAGCCGGATCCACACAGTATTAAAGTTAATAAATATGATCAATTTAAATTTAAACGATTTTAAAAAGCTTTCCCAAATGTGAAACTATACTACAATTCCCCCCAACTAGCATTGAAAATTCCTATTTCAATAACAATGTTCTATAGAGTAACTACGGTAAAACGTAAATAATCCAGGTAATTAAATACACAATCTATTTATAGTTCCTCACATGTAGCTGTTTGTTTACTTCTTATAAAGTCGTTAATTTCTTCCGATGTACTGTTCACTATATTAGTAATATTAACATCTTGTGGGTTGATATTTTCTGAATATAAAATGTTTGTATCCCATTTAGTCTCAGTGGTGCCGTTAGCGTATGATACAATTGTTTTTGTTAAAGTTAACTGCACCGTTTTTGTTGTTTTATCTATCACCATATTTGAAGCATCAATATTAATATTTGCCGAATCATTTTCTAGAAAGTTAATAAAGTCATCTATATTGTTAGGCACTTCAATATTTTCCCATGGCATTTCTTCCGAAACAGGAATGTTATTTTGAGGTGTATTATCCTGATTATTAGAATTAGTGTCCATATCATCGTCACTTACATCCGAATATTTAAATGATGGTGGATTGTGTTTCTTTATGTGACTTCTTCTTGTAAAAGTTTTATAACATCCATCTTCTGGACAGTCTATAATTTATTATTATTTTGGTGAATTTCACGCTTATGTCTTGCACAGTTTTTCCATTTTGTAAACCATTTAAAGCAAATATCACACTGAACTTTATCTTGTGGTTTATCCATTATTTTCACTATATTAATCCTAATCCTTTTTAAATCTTGTTGGTTTGCGAATTATACGTCCGTATCGAGTGCGTGTTACCTTAGAATCTGCTGCTCCGTTTGTCGGTGTCAATAAATCTCCGGATCCGTCTGGCGGAGGCACTGGAGACAGATCCGTCTTGGACGGAGGTACAGTTCCTGTCGGATCGGCTGCTCCTTCTGTCTCCGATTCTAAAGAATCCTCTTCCGCATGATTTTCCGGCATATTGTTAGTATTTGAATCTTCACTTAAAGTTTCTAATTCTGTATTTGCTGTATTTTGTGTTTTAAAGTAGTGTAAGTCTGGAAGTTCAGCATTAAAAATAGTAATGTCGGGCTTATACCAATCCGCAGTTACTTCACCGCGGTAAGGTTTTATATTATCTGCATGTATCACAACTATTGGCGAAGTTTTTGAATGTTTAATTTTGAATAATACATCCGTTAACTTGTCTACAATGACCCAAGGTCCAGTCCAATTTCTTGCCAATTTTCTCTTCGCACCTTTTATCACTTTCTCACTAAATCTCCAGTTTTATATTCAATATCCTTCACATTTCTATCGTAATAATTCTTTTGTCTTTCCGCTGACTTGTCTAAAACTTCCCTAGCCATCTCATGAGTTTTATCTAGTTCTTTCCGTAATTTTGCGACATAATAATGTTCATTTCTTATGAAATCCTCGTCGCTCGACTCTATCCAACCGGTTATCATATCCATTGGCATTCTCATTTCTTCGCCAAAAACCATTTTGTACGGAGAGATATTCGTGCTGTCATGTGGAGTGGCATTGTATGCCATCACCATAAAGTCAATATATAAGTCCCAATCATTTTGATCTTTTTGTACATATTTTGCTAACATTCCTTTCATTGTCCGATTTAATCTTTCTACCATCCCATCTGATCTTGGATGTGCAACTGTTGTTCTCGATTTATTGATATTCAATAATTTACACATATCTTGAAAAAGGCGACTTTCATACTGAGTTCCTTGGTCCGAATGTACTTCTATTGGACATCCATATCTTTTTATCCAACCTTTCAGTAAAACGTCAGCAACGGTTTCAGCTTCAATGTCGGGCAATGGATACACTTCTGCAAATTTTGTAAAATAGTCCTCTATCACTAGTATGTATGAATTTCCTCTTTCCGTTGTCGGAAAAGGTCCAGCTATATCGCTTGCAATTCTCTCGAATTTTCCACCCATAATATAAGATTTCATGGAATGTCTTTTAATGCGTTGTGGTTGTTTCTTTTCTTCGCAAATGTCAC
>MJUU01018103.1:104664-168661 GCA_002080025.1 Modiolus philippinarum | reverse complement strand
TTGCCAGGTGAGCGATACAGGCTCAGTCTCTGAGCCTCTAGTTTGTTGATCTTTTTGTTTGCGTCTTATGGTTTTCTCTTGCCGGCTTCTTCATTTTTTCATCATAAATCGTTATTCAGATAAATATATTTGTTGATTCTGAACCATCGAGCATTACCACCTAATCATTGTGTAACATTAAGTTTAAAAAGTATTATAATTCATCAAGAATTTGCCAAGTCTTTGTTGGAATTTGATGTGCAGTTAAATTTATATATGTAAAAGTAACACCAAAAAGGCAAAGACAGAGGTTTTACACAGTGGAGATATTCCTTAGTTTTATGAAATTTATGAACTTAAGATACTGTTACTTTTGCGAATAAAAATCATAAAAAAATGCATGGAAGGGTGCATATATCTGCTGTAACATACAATCATAATTAAAAGATTATCATAATTTTAAACTCTATAAGAAGTGAGACAATGTTAACTAATATATATTTGTTGTGTACAAGTTGTGATTTTGTACAAGTTATAATTTGTACAGAAATATTGTACCACTTAAGCTGACACCCATAGCCACTGAAATAATCACAGCCTAAAAATTTCTGCCACAGATTAAAAATAGAAAAAGGTGATCTGCTGATCACAAAAGATACCCCCGCCCATAGGCAACTCTAGTAGTTGCAGCAACCTGGATAACTATTTTGCTTGTCCATTAGCTTTTTCATTAGATTTTGCATGATTCAAAGGCAATAATTCTGCTGCACAAAATTAGATCACAGTGAAAATACACTTGACCTGTATTTTATAAATAGTCCCAAAATATAAGTTTCCGTAAAAAGAAACTCAAGTTATCATCTGAAAACCATAAAAATATAGATTTTGCATAAATCAAGGGCAATAACTCTGAACCCAAAGTCTGACCATGGTGAAAATCAAACTCAAACCTGTATTTTATGGGAAGTAACATACCCAAAATATTAAATCTTTCCTTCACAGTAAACTCAAGTTATCATCTGGAAACCATAACTTTTACAGATTTTGTATCTTTAAAGGGCAATAACTCCATAATGCAAATACGGTTGCAGTAAAATTCATATTTGAACTGTAGTTTTTATAATTAAAAACATTGTTCCAAAATTTTAAAACTTTCCCTTGAAGAAAACTGAAGTTATCATCCAGAAACAATAAAATTTACAGATTTTGCCTAATTCAGGGGCAATAACTCTGGAACGCTAAATCCGATCACGGTCAAAATCGAACTTGCCCAGTATTTTATGGATACAAATATTGTCCCAAAATATTAAATCTTTCCTTCAAAGCAAACTGAATTTATCATCTGGAAACCATAAAATTAACAGATATTGCCTAATCCAGGGGCTATAACTCTTGAACGCAAACAAAATCCGATCACAATCAAAATCAAACTTGACCTGTATGTTATAAAAATAAATATTGTCCCAAAATATTAAAACTTTCCTTAAAAGCAAACTCAAGTTATCATCCGGAAACCATAAAATTTACAGATTTTGCCTAATTCAGGGGCAATAACTCTGGAACGCAAAATCCAATTGAGGTCAAAATCGATCTTGACCTGTATTTTATCAATATAACCATTGTCCCAAAATATTAAAACTTTCCTTCAACGCAAACTGAAGTTATCATCCGGAAACCATAAAATTTACAGATATTGCCTAATTCAGGGGCAATAACTCAGGAACGCAACATCCCATCACGGTCAAAATCAAACTTGCCCTGTATTTTAAAATACAAATATTGTCCCAAAATATTAAATCTTTCCTTCAAGGCAAACTGAAGTTATCATCTGGAAACCATAAAATTTATAGATATTGCCTAATTCAGGGGCAATAACTCTAAAACGCAAAATCCGATCACAGTCAAAATCAAATTTGACC
Organism: Modiolus philippinarum; assembly: GCA_002080025.1. NCBI lineage: Eukaryota > Metazoa > Mollusca > Bivalvia > Mytilida > Modiolidae > Modiolus > Modiolus philippinarum. The sequence goes on along the minus strand of MJUU01018103.1, from coordinate 166,763 downwards.
TGTATTTTATGAATATTTACATTGTCCCAAAATATTTAAACTTTCCTTCAAAGCAAACTCTAGTTATCATCCTGAAACCATAGAATTTACAGATATTGCCTAATTCAGGGGCAATAACTCTGGAACGCAAAATTCGATCACGGTCAAAATCGAACTTGACCTGTAATTTATCAATATAAACATTGTCCCAAAATATTAAAACTTTCCTTTAAAGCAAACTGAAGTTATCATTCGGAAACCATAAAATTTACAGATATTGCCTAAATCAGGGGCAATAACTCAGGAACGCAAAATCCGATCACGATCAAAATCAAAGTTTACCTGTATGTTATAAATATAAACATTGTCCCAAAATATTAAAACTTTCCTTTAAAGCAAACTCAAGTTATTATCTGGAAACCATAAAATTTACAGATTTTGCCTAATTCAGGTGCAATAACTCTAGAACGCAAAAATCCGATCGCGGTCAAAATCGAACTTGACCTGTATTTTATAAATATAAACATTGTCCCAAAATATTAAAACTTTCCTTTCAAGCAAACTCAAGTTATCATCCGGAAACCAAAGTGACGGACGGACGGACGGAAAGACGGAAAGACGGACGGACAAGAGGAATCCTATATGTTTTCCACAATATTCCAAAACAAACATCAAGAAATTAGAGTGAAATAGGGTTGCTAACTTCACAATGCGCGATTGAAATGCGCAGAGCAACAGTGTCTATCTACCTTAAAGAGCAGAATAGCCCTTTTTTGTCTAACTTCTTATTACTATAAATCTTGAATAATACCATGTTTTTCCGTTGAATTCCACTCAACTTTGTCAGTGAGTCTAGTTTGAGATCTCCTAAAAAGTTTTGAAAAACACTAAGTCTTAGGATAATAGTGGACAAAAATTGATAATATTTCCATGGATCAAAAAGTAATAACTTTCACAGAGGAACTCTTTCAAATCCAAAACGGACAATATTTCTCTCTCTCTCTCAAAAAAAAAAAAAAAAAAAAAAAAGATTGACAAATCATATCAAGCATAATTTGTTACATGTACAAAATGTTTAGAAAACCAGGGAAGATAACTGAAATGTATCTTTTACGAAGGTAAGACTTTTGTTCGGTTCAGATTAATAAGAATATATTCAGAAACATTTCACTCTCATATTACTTATCAAAAACAGAGTATGAAGTCTATTGAATCAATTTGTGCAAGTCTCATAATTAATGTCTTTGATTTCGTAAAATCAAGAAATATATTCCAATTCTCTGAGCTAAAATAATTGTAAAAATGGATAATTATTAGATTTAAAATAAAAGTTCATTCATTCATTCATTCATTCATTTATTTAATTCCTCATATATGAGATACAATGATATAACGAGGTTACATAGATTTAAAGGAACATCACATTACAAAACTACATTATATTCAATATCTACAGACAACGAAAGAAATCTTACATTGTCATATTAAAATAAGGTACACTGTAGTATGCTGATGACATCCCATGTGTCAGTTACAGATCTTAATGAAGGAAATTTTCATTCTGTAGCCTGCCTGTGTGAACTCCTCCTCTGAGGTTAAAGGCTCAATTGGAACAAAACTTGTCCACAATAGTCCTTTGATCATCCCCCTGCAGAAAAGGTGTTTAAAGCCACCATTGAACCCTATGGGAAAACACAATCAAACGTCATCCCTGAAACTACCCGGCCAATAAAATTAAACTTAGCCACAATAGTCTTTAGGTTCTCCACTGCAAAAAAAGTGTTTTTTCCAGGTTTGGAAATTTTCCAAGATATCGATAGGGGAGATAATTAACATGTTACTGTTCTAAATTTTTGACATAATTTTTCTATTCTTGTATGTAAAATGAAGATATATTTCCTTGTATTTGGGTTGAAAAATAATAATAAATCATGAAAATATTCTGTAATTGTGTTGAATATTCAAGATGATCCCAATTTAATTTAGTGCATAACAACAACGATTATTGACTGTCAGGGAAAACGTGGAAAAGTGTTGGAAAAAATCAAAGAGTTATAGGGATTTCATGTATTCCCTAAATCGGCAAGGGATTAAGTGAAGTCCCTGATTTTGTCAGGGATTACACGTAATCCCTAATCACACAGGTTCCCTGTAACATATATACTCCTTCAAATAGAGTATATTAAATGGTAGTTTACTACAATTTAGAAATGTACGTAAAATAAAACATAAATCATACTAAAATAGGATGTAGACATTGTAGTAGCTGCCAAACTTCTACTGTGCATTTAAAAACTATATTACAAAAAATATAAAATACGTAAAATTCTACCTTTTTTAAGCTTAAAATTTACTGCACGATAATCAAAGAAAATAAAAAAAAATTCATGATCTTTGACTCTGTAGTTAGTTATTACAGTCTTACTTTTTACACAGATATAACTGGACCCATAACAAAAGACAGTTTATCGCTGCTGGTAATGATGATAGAATCGTTCAACTTCCAAATAAGGGATCACTTGTCTTCCATAGACCCAATGAAAAGGACGAGGGGATCTATCAATGTCTAGCATACAATGATTTAGGAGTATCAATGTCTACTAATGTCAACTTCCGACAAGGTTTTATAGAATCGCTTCCATATAAACCAGTAGAAACAAAACATGTTTTGCTAGGCTCAGCTGTCAAACTTGAATGTACTCCTCCAAAAAGTATCCCAGAGGCAGAGATCGATTGGGCAATCATAAATGCCAAGAATGGGATGTTTTCTCCTGTAACTTTAAACAACAGAATAACCATGGATTTAGAAGGTAAACTTAATACAAATGTTTTCTAACGTTATTATTTTCTGTACGACCGAGTGGGTTAACTAGATTTAATTTTTCACAATTGACTCAGTACTGTTGCTAACTGAATTTTACTGTTGTCACTATTGTATTTTTATTTATCACATTGGCTATAGGCGAAAGGTTTGGGCCCAATAAAACTAGTTTAACCCCGCCGCAGCAGGTTTGCGCCTGTCCTAAGTCAGGAAATTTATTTAGCCTTTGTGTGTCTTTTCTGTTTATGTATTCTGGTATATGCATGAAATCATTATGCTAACTCCTCATGGGAAGGGATCTTGGTGGAAGCTGTATATTGAGGGTACGTAATTTTATTTGTCATATGGTAATTGGTCTAGAGCTGGCATGTCAGTTAATTGCTAGTAGTCTTTTGTGATTTCATGTTTATGTCCGTATATTTAGTTCTTTCAGTTTAATTTTTCACATTTGACTCAGTCCTGTTGCTAACTGAATTTTACTGTTATTACTATTGTTTTTTATTTATCACATTGGCTAAGGGGAAGGTTTGGGCCCAATAAAACTAGTTTAACTCCGCCGCAGCAGGTTTGCGCCTGTCCTAAGTCAGGAAATTTATTAAGCCTTTGTGTGTCTTGTCTGTTTTCTAGATAGTTTACTGTATGTCTATAGGAGTCAAGGATGATGTTTATTTCGCTGAACTTGATAACTCTTTATTTAGGGGCCGACTCCGACCTGCCGTTGGGTGTGGGGTTTCCTCACCGTTCATTGAAGATCGTATGGTGGCTTTGAGTTGTTATTTCTCCCCTTTTGGTCGTTGTCTCTTTGACACATTCCACGTATCCTTCTTTTTTCTATAAGCTGTCTCTGCAGAGGTCCCGAAATTATATTTTTAATGACGTCATAACTTACAACAAACTACTACATTATCTCCTTCTTAGGTGACAATTTATGTTAGATAAGACAACCTTGTTTCCATCTAAGTCGACAAATCGTATGAAATACGACAAGATGCTGCTATGGGCGAGTCCATAGGCTTCCGTATATTTAACCTCGTCCTCTCTAAACTGACCTTAAATGGTACTTACTAATTACACAACCCTATTGTATTAAATTTAGCGTTATATTGGTTTTCTTTTAAGGAGGACTTTATATTACCAATGTCAGAGAAGAAGACAATGGATCACAGTATGTTTGTGTGGCACGAAACTATCTGATGCGTAGGTCAACGGTCTCCCATGGTACAATTATTATGCCAATTGGGACCACTCAGAATGGTGAGTAAACCACTACTTACATCGAACTTTGAATGTAGTGGTTTGGGGTAATACTTATTAAAACATATACAGCCATATCGAGATAGAAAAGATATGTTTCAGATAAAAAGAAAAAGGTAGATGCGACCCTTGGGGTTCTCATCTTATTTGAATAATTCCCATTTTTAGCAGTTTTCTATGGAAAGCCGTTGTGGAATGTATTGCCTATTTATTGATATATATAAATGAATTATATATATTTATAAATGATTAATATATATCTATAAATCACTTTTAAATATCAATAAATCATTTATAGATAGTAATAAATAGTGCGAATTATTAATATATATAATTCATTTTTTAATATCTATAATTCAATTATTGATATCTATAATTCGACACTAATTATAAATATCTATAATTCATTTTTAAATATCTATAATTCAAATATCCATAATTCGATTTATTGATATCTATAATTCAAATATCCTTAATTCGATTTATTGATATCTATAATTCAAATCTCCATAATTCTATTTATTGATATCTATAATTCAAATCTCTTCAAATCTCCATAAATCGCCTCTGTGACACTGATCAGTAATCGTATTAATCATTGTATTTTAAATGAAGAGTTCAACTGACTGCGATTATTCTTTATTATCTACCATTCAATTCTAATATCCATTAATCGCATCTGTGACACTGATCAGTTCTAATAAAGTAAAAATGTATATTATATAAAGAGTTCAACTGACCTCGACTTTTTAAATATCCATAAATCGCCCCCACGACACCGACCATTACCTGTATTACTTTAAACGCATAAAAGATAAAGAATTCAATATATGTTTTAATATCCAGCGTACTATTTAATAGTGCTTTGAATAATTTGAGAAACTATTTATATATGTAACTGTGTATGCTTGTTCAAAGAAAAAAAACAATTGTAGTTGAAACAAAAAACTTTAATAATTATCTTAAATAAATTAAAGCGAACTTAATATATCAACCTTATTCATGCATGCCGAAATATGACAACCATTCTTGTTTTACCCCCTTTATCTCTGCCTTTTATATTGTATAAAACGAATATTGCTTTATGAAACATTTATATATTGCGTAGTACAAAATTTAAGGACTTTTAGCATAGATATAATAGGAAAAGTAAGATTTTTAGTCTTCTGGTTAAACTGAATCCTTGAAAATGACCAAAACTATTCAGAGTTTTTGATAATTCTACTTTATAATATCCTTTTAATGCGTCAATATGTGTTGAAATGCAAAGTTTTTTCTTTTATAGATTTTTTTCTTCAGTTTCAACTAAATCATTAAAAATGAACAAAACTTTTAAGTTTCTTTTTCAAATTACCTTTCGAAGTAGTTATATATTGTATAGTCCAAAATTTAATGACTTTTATTATAAACATGATTGAAAAAGTAGATTTTACGCCGGAATCTTAAGCCTTCGGTTTAAACTTAATCCTTATAAATGACCAAAACAATTCAATTTTTTGGAAAATTAGACTTGATTATAACCTTTTGAAGGAGTTTATATGTTACAAAAATAAAATTTTATGTCTTTTTAGAATGAACGTGATTGGAAAAGTAGATTTTAAGTCTTTCAAATTTTTTGAAAATTATACTTTAAAATAACCTTTCAAAGGAGTTTTTATATGTTGGGAAGTTAACTTTAATGTCTTTTTAGCATAAATATGATTGGAAAAGTAGATTTTAAGTATTCCGTTTGAAGTTAATTATTAAAAATGACCAAAACAATTCATTTTTTATTAAGTTTACTTTATTATAACCTTCCGAATATGAAAAAGAAAGGAAATGGGGTAAATTTATATGTTGCAAAGTAATAATTTAATGTCTTTTTAGAATGAATATGATTGGAAAAGTAGTTTTTAAGTCTTCGGTGTACACTTAATCATTAGAAATGACCAAAACAATTCATTTTTTTAAACATTTTACTTTATTATAACCTTTTGAAGGAGATTATATGTTGCGAAGTTAAAATTTAATGTCTTTTTAGCATAAATATGATTGGAAAAGTAGATTTTAAGTCTTTGCTTTAAACTTAATATAGTCATTAAAAATGACCAAAACAATTCAAATCTTTTGAAAATTATAATTTATAATAACCTTTGGAAGGAGTTTATATGCTGCAAAGTTAAAATTTAATGTCCTTTTAGCCTAAATATGATTGGAAAGTAGATTTTACGTCTTTGCTTTAAACTTAATTTTTAAACAGGACCAAAACAATTCATTTTTTGAAAAGTTTACTTTATTATAACCTTTAAAAAGGAGTTTATATGTTGAAAAGTTAAAATTAAATGTCTGTTTAGAATGAACATGATTGGAAAAGTAGATTTTAAGTCTTTGGTTTAAACTTAATCATTAAAAATGACCAAAACAATTCAAATTTTTTGAAAATTATAATTTATAATAACCTTTGGAAGGAGTTTATATGCTGCAAAGTTAAAATTTAATGTCCTTTTAGCCTAAATATGATTGGAAAGTAGATTTTACGTCTTTGGTTTAAACTAAGTTTTTAAACAGGACCAAAACAATTCATTTTTTGAAAAGTTTACTTTATTATAACCTTTGAAAGGAGTTTATATGTTGAAAAGTTAAAATTAAATGTCTGTTTAGAATGAACATGATGAGAAAAGTAGATTTTAAGTCTTTGGTTTAAACTTAATCATTAAAAATGACCAAAACAATTCAAATTTTTTGAAAATTATAATTTGTAATAACCTTTTGAAGGAGTTTATATGCTGCAAAGTTAAAATTTAATGTCCTTTTAGCCTAAATATGATTGGAAAGTAGATTTTACGTCTTTAGTTTAAACTTAATTTTTAAACAGGACCAAAACAATTCATTTTTTGAAAAGTTTACTTTATTCTAACCTTTGAAAGGAGTTTATATGTTTCGAAGTTAAAATTTAATGTCTTTTTAGCATAAATATGATTGGAAAAGTAGATTTTAAGTCTTCGCTTTAAACTTAATATAATCATTAAAAATGACCAAAACAATTCAAATTTTTGAAAATTATAACTTATTATAACATTTGGAAGGAGTTTATATGCTGCAAAGTTAAAATTTAATGTCTTTTAAGCCTAAATATGATTAGAAAGTAGATTTTAAGTCTTTGGTTTAAACCTAATTTTTAAACAGGACCAAAACAATTCATTTTTTTGAAAAGATTACTTTATTATAAACTTTTGAAGGAGTTTATATGTTGCAAAGTTAAAATTTAATGTCTTTTTAGCATAAATATGATTGGAAAAGTATTTTAGGCCTTTGGTTTAAATTTGATTATTAAAGATGACCAAAACAATTCACTTTTTTGAAAAGTTAACTTCATAAAAACCTTTGGGAGAAGTTTATATGTTGGGAAGTACAAATTTAAATTCTTTTTAGCATGAATATGATTGGAAAAGTAGATATTAAGTCTTCGGTTCAAGCTTACTTATTAAAAATGACCAAAACAATTCAAATTTTTTGAAAATTATACTTGATTATAAGCTTTTGAAGGAGTTATATGTTTCAAAGTTAAAATTAAATGTCTTTTAGCATGAATATGATTGGAAAAGTAGTTTTTAAGTCTTCAGTTTACACTTTATCATTTAATATGACCAAAATAATTCATTTTCTGTTGTTTTTGAAAATTTTACTTTACTCTTACCTTTCGATGAGGTTATATATTGCAAAATCAAAATGTCATTACTTTACGCTGGGACTAATATAACTAGTCTGATCGGATAGAAAGTGGTGTCCCGGCTATGATTTTCAGCTTTAACTTTTGATTTACTCAACATAAAATTATTCTGAAACTTTTATCGAAAAGCTGGATTATCGCATATTTACAACATTAAATTTTCATTCACACAATAATGAAATCCTAATGAAAAATGGGTAATAAATGCACCATGGATTGTTTTCTTGTGTAAAGATGTCGTAAAATTATCGAGAAACCGTCCAATAAACAAATGACAATTATCGATGATTAATGAGCGTCAGAACTATGAAAATGAGGAAAAAGTGGCCACCTATAACTCGCTAGTTCCATCCTACTATTTACGAAATTTTACCAGGATAAAGCTCCTTGTATTGGCCTTATAGCCATATATAATTTATGCAGGAAAGATTATTAACAGTGCTGATAAATTTTGACTGATTTGACCACGCTCATGCAATTTTTGGAAATAAATTTTGGAGTTCAAAAACCAAACTTTTCCCTGTGTATTTTACAACAAAAAATTCAAATAAATTTAAAGAAGAATACATCATGATTCACAACGAAGTATCATCTTTTCAATCATATAAATTTGTAGCATTGAATATTTTTGGGGAAAATAGAAAGTGTTCTAAAAAAACGTCATGAAGTGTAAAATTTCGCGGTATATTTCTAAAATAAACAAAATTATCCAAGTTTTAGAGCAAAATTTGTGTACTTTGGAATAAATTTACTTCACAAAAACAATACTATGATTTGCAGCATTTTTTTTTCTATAAAATGGTGTATTTTGTATTAAAATAGGCAGAAAAATGTAGATGTAAAGTGTACTAAAAATGTCCTATTATTCAACAGAGAAATGCTCAAAAATACCACGATTTACAGGTGAATCTGCCGTGACACAGAAATCGTAAGAAATGTAAATGTTTCAAATCCCCGTTATATTATTCCAAGTTTTAAGCATGAATATGAATGCAATAACATTGCATTAAAACAAGGACGTATAATGAGTCATTGATTAAGACTTATTTATTTTTGAAGCAACTGCAATACTGCAAATTACCCGTAACTATTCATTCATGCAAATAAAATAAGGTACTTTCGAGTTAAGTTTTACATTTTGAAAAATAACCAATAAAATCAGTATATTAACATTTATTTCAATCATATCACCGCACACGATTGGAGTGAATAAATGAGTCTAGCAACGCGCTCCCACGTGCGCGCTCCTTTCGTGTGGATGAACACTTCAAATCATAGTTTTCATTCATTTCACTCGAGTACTATTAAGTCGAGCATTCTTTCAGTCGTAATAGCAAAAAAAAGTTAAGAAAATTAAATTATGAATTAAAAATAAAATACGTATTAAATGTATTTTTATCAAAATCATTGTGCTTACCGCGTTTAAAGAAATACAATGTATTGATCAGCGTCACTGTGTCGATTTATGGATATTTAAAAGTCGAGGTCAACTGTACTCTTTATATAGTATACGTTTTACATTGTAAGTACTGATCAATGTCACCGAGGCGACTTATTGATTATTAGAATTGAATTATAGATATTAAAAAATAATCTTGGTCAATTGAACTCTTTATATAATATACTTTAGCAATACTAAAGTGATCTGGGTCACAAAGGCGATTTATGGAGATTTGAATTATAGATATCAATATATCGAATTATGGAGATTTGAACTGAATAATAGATATCAATAAATCATTTATAGATATTAATAAATAACACCATTTATTGATATTTAAAAATGATTTATAGATATTAATAAATTATTTATCAATATCTATAAATCGTACACTATTTATAAATCATTTGTAAATAACAATAATTCATTTCTTAATATCAATAAATCATTTTTAAATATCAATAAATAAAGTTGTATTCATTGATGTCAATAAATGCTGATTTATAGATATCTATAAATATTTATCAATATCTATCAATGATTTATTGATATCTATAATTCATTTATATATATCAATAAATAGGGAATAAATTCCACAACGGCTTTCAATCGTTTCCCTTCGAATTGATTGAACAATGTGTATACTTAAGTAAAAAAAATGTCTCATTGTTGTGATTGGGCCTGACATATGGAAACAAGACATCATTCAAAAGTTGGAAGTTATATACATTTGAGAAATAATAAGATATTTCAGTAATATAACATCATATAACATATAACATCACAATATATTGACAAAACATAATGACCACAAAACAAAGAAATATCGAAAGTCAGAATTATACATTAACGCTTTGAATATAAAGCATTGCATTTCAGTTTAGGTAACCATTTTTGCGCATTGTATAGTTTTGCTTTTTAAAGTGATACTAGTAAATGAAAAAGACAATATGGTCCTTGTGCAAAAATATTTTTGAATGGATAAAACCAAATAATATTACATGGATGGGAGGCATTTTCTGTTTATGTGTTTTGGGGCATTTTCAGCTGGTTGTTAAATGGTTTTGGTGAAATAAATCATTTACTAACTGTTTAGGGCGATTTGATGTTTTCTATTCTATTGATTTTTAACTTTCTGTCAACCGCTAAGGGAAAATAAAAAGCTTTGTGCGATTATGCGGATGTAAACTTGGATTCTATTGGCTGATTAAACACCTGCTAAATAACCATGTTGGACATACACAACAATAAAATCAATAATCGTGAAAATGTAGTATTTCACCCAGACCAAATTCATTCAAAAGCGTACATATAAGAATTGTACATTAAGACAACATTCACAAACATGCAATGTCGCGTCGCCCGCAACCCAGGAACAGAAGGGCTACCAAGAAGGTGCTACCGGATGTTACCTTCACAACCCGGCACCAAGATAGACTCTACAATAACAAAAGTCACTACCTCTGACTACCACTCTCAGATACTATAAAGTCAAAACTTTTCAATAAAGATCATCAACAGACTTTGATGTTCCCGTCAAAACAATTCTTTAGATATACAGAATTAGCAAAGGCAATATAAATATGCGTGTTTTGTCTGTAAATTATATAACCCAGCTATTCCTGTCAGACGCAACAAATACCGAAAGGACTGGTCTTAATAATTTATTACGCGGGCTTGATTTATAACCAAATGACAAATCAAGAAAGGAATTTAATGGACAATTGACCACTAGAACTGTGCTTATCAAAGATATAATCGGCACACTCTGGTCGCCAATTCCCGAAAGTAAAGCTTTCGGGTTCTTAATTACAAAGATAACTTAATATAATTAAAATTTACAACCTTCGATTTAATCCAGTTTTAGATATCTACATAGCTTTTTTATGAAAACAGTGAAGTTATTAATAGTACGCGATAAACTTAAAATTCAAAGTGATCCTGAATGAATGTATAAATAATGTTGTGGATGAAATTTATTGTCCAAAGTAAAATCCCCATTACCAAATATAAATGTATAGTCCAGTTCGTGATATTCGCAAGATATATATAGCGTTTGCGAAAAACGGTAAAGTCCAGAGATGTGACAGGGGATTGTGGCGTCCTGTCTGCGGCTAAATCCAAAGATTATCACATAATTGTATTGCGCATTTACAATAAATGTGTAACGGAAAAATCAAATGTCTGAGTAGGGGAAATGCGTCCTACTACTATAAATCCAAAAATATAATAAAATCCAAAAATATTGCCAAAATCAAAAGTTAAATCCCAAATATAAAAATAATCCAACAGGGGATTAAGCATCCTGTTGAAAAGGTAAATCCCAACACTAATATTAACAAAGAAATTATTTCACTTAAAATCCCAAATCAAAGAATAAGGGAGGTATCGTCTTATTCTGTAAATCCAAAACTGATGTAATGATTCACATAAATCCCAAATCAAATGAAAATAACACAGCTGAAAAGGAAACTATACTTACCAAATTTTAAATCCAAAAATGAATAAACACTTACTGAAAGAAAAACCTAATTGATGCAGGAAAAACTATATGGGCCCTACACATTTCCTTTATAAAATTTTGATCCCAAAAATTAACGGCTTTAAACACAAACTCACTACTTAAACTGTTTCAAAATTATAGACCAAATTCGGAGACAAGTGATCTACTTAATAATTAAATTATTCCCTCCTACCAACCATACACTCTATACCCTATGCCCGCACTGCCACAATGTCGTCCAAAAAATTACCGGAGTACCTCCGTCTACCCTAATAATTTCTAGTCACTGAGGTCTTCTCGACCAATAATGGAACCATAGATTTACGGCTGGGCACCACTATGTACAATCCTTTGGCCAGGATGGGTAAAATAAGAATGTCAATAATTGAATTACTCTTAATACAACCAGCAGCAAATAAGTGGAAATCAAATATGTGATAAACCAATTAACAAATTAACCATGTAATAGTAAGATAATTATCCTTCACATTATATTAACATAAATCCTATATCAAACTGGTGCGATTATGTTTCACTAGTAAATCATAGAGACCTTTTCGGGGATAAACAAAAATCAATCAATAAAAAACTACAAAAAAACCTACTAAACTACTTCTTAGCATGCACAAAAATATATAAACAAAATTACAAATATTCATGCAAAAATCTTAGCAAAACACCCCTTGTGCTGTTAAAAATTAACGATTCAAAACTTAACTAATTTCATTTATTAAACTTATTTAACCCCAAAAATAACAAAAATAAAACATACGCTTTTTCTAAACTTCCCTTAAAATATTCCAAAACATTACCTTTATAGTGGCCACACTGACTCGTATCCTGGTCAGTTAAATCCAATATAAACCAAAGAATTATGAGGTTCACAAAAACACAACACAAGAAACACATCACTAAACAAAAACACTATATACACTATTTACACGGTGTGGTCATATATTTGAGAAGTGTCCTCAAATATAGACGAGACAACCTTCTGAGAAAGAAAGTGGCTAATGTGTCAAAAGCATGTTCCATAGTTGTAATTTTACATACTTTTAAACACGCAACTCCACTATCCAAAGGTTGACCACATGTCTCGCAACCTGTCTCTGTTGCAAGGCTCTTTTATGTGATCTTGGTCAACTTTCTTAATTATTAAACAATTAAAACCCCGATTGACAGCTATGAAGGGCGGTTCTTTAATATAAATAGAAAATTACACAATTTCTTTAATTTTCAGCTTTTTATATATATTCACTTTTTCATTCCAATGATACAAAAAGAATATTTCATATTTATATCTTGGAATAAAGCATTTTTATCTTCAACTTGTAAAATAAAATATATATTTTCAATATTTTTTAATCAGCTGATTGAACTTATTATATCACTGCTACTGACTATTGCAGTGGTTTATTATTTATTTACAATCTTATCTACTCTAATATCAATTAAACACAGATAAGCCGTCACTTCTTGATGATATTATTTCCTCAAGTCTTTGAAACAAATTAATGGCTATTTATTTAGGCTAGTATTTGTCGATCTTACACCACCTGGGCGATCATTACAGTAACTCTCATGTAAGAAGCTATTATTTTTTTTGTCGGTATAGTCCTTCCACCAAGGCCATTTTTCAGTCCCTGCATGGTTTGTTATGCAGAAATATGTTTTTATTTGTAGCAGGTTAAACATTCTGAAACAAATTTTTTTGCTTATATTTTACTAATATGGGACTTTTGAATCGTGTTAACTCCGGAAAAAATCTAATATTTTATGAAAAAAAAAATCAATACAGTAACAAATTGAGAGGGAATCACTAATCATTTAACACTGTTGAGCTAAGGGTGATTTATATTTGATCTATTTAGCGCTTCAGGTTAATTCCTTTTCGTCAAGTAAAATTTAATTAAGAATTGTCATTCATGAAATATTATAATTATACACTTCAATTTCATTAATATTTGGTTTTTTATGTGGTATACATTTATTTCAATAAGTCAAGAATCCAGTCACTCCTTCTTACTGGTATCTGAGGCGACCGTTTCCGCCTTCAATTACACGAGAATTCCTATCTAGAAAGTCCCGTATTTGTCGATGCTTATATGTTTGTTTCCCTGATGAGATGTTATTTTGTTTAATAAGCCCAGGTAGGAAAAACAAAAGGTGTTTCTTCAATATATGTTAAGGATTATTAGTATTTTATGTAGTCAAAATTTGAAAAAAAACGCACAGAAAATGAAAACGCAGCTTTAAATAGAATTGTTTTTTTGCGTTGTGTTAACTTATTTTCCTTTTGTAATAGTTGTACAAAGTCAACCTTCCTTACTATGGTCAAGTCCTGATGAAGTAATTGGAATGCTGGGAGAGTCTATAACTATGAAGTGCATATATGGTGGAAAGTAAGTTATACTCTTCTAGTGTTTTGAACAGCTACATCGTGATAAGGAACGCCTCTTTTGGCTAATACCGTGACGTTCGTGATATATCAGTTAAATTCCGCTGAATGTCTCTCTCATCAACATGCACAGACAACTCCACGACAAATATCACGACAAGTGGCTCAGTTAAGGGCAAAAAGGCAAACACGTTTTAGCAAATACCATGATTAAAAAGTGAAATTCTATAGCAGTGTGTAAGAAAATAAGGATATAAAAAAAGACAAATTTTTTTTTTAAAAATACCACGGTTCTAAACAATCAATACAGCCTACTTACATTAAACGTAGTTTTTGGAAGAACATTTTTACTGGACAAAGACGGTAAAGAATTTAAACAAATACATTTTTTGCAGAATATTAAAAATCCTTTGGCATATTATTGATATGTAGTTTCTAGGCTCTTTTGTAACTATATACTTAGCAACAGCTAGAGCAAATGCACAACATGTTTCATCCTCCTGAGCATTCTGAATATTCTCTTTTTTGAAATTGAGATTTAAACGTTGAGGACAAGCACTTGAATTTTGTGAAAAAGTACTCCTTTCAAAGAATCACTCACAATTTTTATGGAATGTTTAGGAACAAAAGTCACGGAATTACTACAATTACAAATGGACTGTTTGTCACTGTATCTCGGTAACTTAACATGCGCATTGTGATTTCCATCATCTTGAATTAAAATATTTTGATCAAGAAGTAGAAATATAACTTTTCTGTTGAGAATAGCCTGACACTTGTAACCAGTTAGCCTAATCAGTAAATGTGTCACGAATAAAAATTGACATGCTTCATGCTAAATATATCATCTAGACATTCACAGCCATCTAAAATCAAATAGATGATACATTGCTTCGTCACTTTCACTTTACTGATACGGCTCTGTCCATGATTTCAGTTTTACCTTTTAGATCTTATTGTAATGAGGACCCTCTGTCGGTTATCTCCCTGTACAAAGTTAGTTATTTTTAGTTAAAGTTGAGATAATTTTGATTTAAATATCAAAAGAGACTATTGATATGTTCCACTTTGAACCATACAAAACTAACTGGACATAACTGACTGAGGGTCCTCCTTCTGATCTCAATTAGCTTTTACATTTATTTACCGTATATGGATTTCTGCAGTTGTGCAGAAATTTACTTAATAGTAACA
Source organism: Modiolus philippinarum (assembly GCA_002080025.1). NCBI lineage: Eukaryota > Metazoa > Mollusca > Bivalvia > Mytilida > Modiolidae > Modiolus > Modiolus philippinarum. The sequence goes on along the minus strand of MJUU01018103.1, from coordinate 151,464 downwards.
TCAGTTTTTTCGTTATTTATATACTAGAGATGAGGTGGTAGAATTTAAACTGTGACGTGTGAAATGTTCAAAGCTCTGAGTGGCCGAATTAGTTATTTGACACATGCAGATAACCCCAACTAGTTAAAATAAAATTATATTTCTTTATAGAAACTGAGTACTTTTACATGCCACTGAACTGGGCAAATGAATCTGTTATAAAAAAAATAATCGAAACATCGAAAGTACATTTGCAGATTAACTGAACTGGTGAAAATAAAATCTGATCCCTTTTGCCGAATGTACTTTTGTAGATAAGCACACTATCTTATCATTGTGATAAACCTATACTTCCTCTAGCAACTATACTTTTTCAGGTAGCCCTCAGTTATCAAAATTGAATTACGCTCCCTCTGTATTATTTACTTTGGAGAAAATCCTCAGCAGTCAAATGAAAATTATACTTCCTCTGTAGAATATATTTTTGAAGTTCATCCTCACTATTCAAATAAAATTGAATGTAATACTCTATTCATATGAAAATTGTACTCTCTCCATCGAATAAACATTTTTGGCAACCGTCACTAGTCAAATAAAATGATATTAGTATGATAATACAATATTTTTTTTTTATTGTATTTAAAGCCCAACGCCTGATATTTTCTGGGATAGGAACATTTCGAAGCTACCACGTGACCGTTGGACTATATCCGAGGGTGGTCAAGAGCTCTCAATAAGAGACCTAGAGAAAAGTGACATTGACAGCTACACATGCTACGCGGAAAACCAGATCGGTGATCGACAACAAAGGAACATAAATCTGGTAATTAAATGTAAGTTCTAGGTATCACAGTTTTAGAAGTAAAGGACTTGTATTTGGATTTAAGATAAAGGTAAATGTCGGATTAATTTAAAGTAGAAAATTAGCTGAAATTCCTTAAGGGATGGTTGATGCTTTGACACTTTAGCATACATTGTGTTGTTTGCGTCGTGATAGAGTTCAGTATCTTTACCACTTAGACATTCTGCCTCTACGATGAAATAATTCTTAAGTTGCTTAGTGATATTAAATACGTGCAGAGTGATTCTTTTGTTGTTGATTTTTATCAGAAGACTTTCATCAAACAGGTCCGAAAGACCTCATTATAAGTTAAAGGCAGTGGTTTGCAAATACCGTTCTGCAAGAAGACGACAAACGCTTACCCCATTTTGGTTTCAGTCTCGTGCAAAATCTCTAATCTTGCTTTGAATTGGATATAGCTTTTTTCCCTACAAATTCATTTTAGATCATTACAAATATTTTATCTATAGCTTTTTTGTTTGGTTATTTTCTAAGTTGATAAAGAAGTTTAATAAAGACATAGAATCCGTGTTAAAGGTGGTATATTGTTTGCGTTTGTAAGAATTTATATAATATTCCGATATTTTGCAGTCAAAAATCTGTCCTCATGTGCAATTCTGCGTGAAACTAAAGGCGATAACATTAATTCCCTGAAACATTAAGAAGGGTTACACCGACAGGTGTCTCCCGTCAATAATGTGGGTACAACATGTACAAATGTAATTGCATTCATGCTTTTCAGATCATTTATGAAATTGTATCGAAATATTATCTATCTCACCTATTAGTATCTTTTATCAATTTCTGTATTAAGTAAATCAAATTTTGTTATTTTTTTTACCTCATTGTCATCAAATGTAGCAGGAAACATACTAAATAAGATAAATCATACACTATGTTGCACTTCGTTGATTTTTTCACAAAGTCATTCTAATTCATTGTTACAGAAGTAACTTCGATATTTCAATGCTACAATAATACAACGAAGTTTTGATTTGTCAAAAAGGATTTGTCAAAGAGGACCGTTGTCGTATGAGATTTTAAAGTCTATGAAAACTGCAAGTTCCGGTTCTGGTTTTTGCCGTGTCGCAAGTTCCCGAAATGCAAAATGTGCCGGAAACTTCTGTTTATTCAAACTGCGATGTGACGTCTCACATTATTTTGCAAAACATGACATTTTTTAATCACAATAAGCACTATTGGTCTTAATTTTCTTTCACATTAAATTATGTATGTAAGTGATTCATTCTTCATTTTTGAGTCTTTTGATTTAGCCTGGGACTATTTAGTTATATGATTATATTACAGCGTAATGCGTGATTATTAATTTTGAAGGATATGGATTGTAAGATTTAAATATTTAAATTTCAAAGCGAAAAAACTAAAAGGAAAATGATTGCATTGCATAAAGAAATATATCAAAGATCCTTCAAATTAAAAGAGTCCTAGCCTGATGACAGTTTGGTCACCTAAAACAGGCACAAAATGAATGGTCAAAATAATTTGATTACTAACAAATCACTGCTGTGAGAAATATGTCAAATATGGTTCAAATTTCTTGGCTTTGTTGAAAGTTGCAATGAAAAATAATGACCCTCAATGGTTATATGGATTGATTTACTCAAGATTTGAAAATTTCATAGCTACGGTAAAATTTTGATGAAAAATTCTTACAATATATTGCTATTTGTAAGTTGGTTGGGTCATAAAATGTCATTCTGACCTTATTCTTACAGATTTCATGGTTGTGGAAATAGTTGCGATTGATAATTATGATCATTTATGGTTATCTTTGGTCACTTTGGGTCTTAAAATTTCATTCTGACCCTATGCTTGCAGATTTCATGGCTGTGAAAATAGTTGTGATTAATAATTATGATCATTTATGGCTCTCTGTGGTCAGGTTGGGTCTTAAAATATCATTCTGACCCTATGCTTGCAGATTTCAAGGCTGTGAAAATAGTTGATTTTAATAATTATGCTCATTTATGGCTCTCTGTGGTCAGGTTGGGTTTTAAAATATCATTCTGACCCTACGATTGCAGATTTCATGGCTGTGAAAATAGTTGCGATTAATAATTATGATCATTTTTGGTCTCTGTGGTCAGGTTGGGTCTTAAAATATCATTCTGACCCTATGCTAGCAGATTTCATGGCTGTGAAAATAGTTGTGATTAATAAATATGATCATTTATGGCTCTCTGTGGTCAGGTTGGGTCTTAAAATATCATTCTGACCCTATGCTTGCAGATTTCAAGGCTGTGAAAATAGTTGAGTTTAATAATTATGCTCATTTATGGCTTTCTGTGGTCAGGTTGGGTTTTGAAATATCATTCTGACCCTACGATTGCAGATTTCATGGCTGTGAAAATAATTATGAGCATTTATGGCTCTCTGTGGTCAGTTTGGGTATTAAAATATCATTCTGACCATATGCTTGCAGATTTCATGGCTGTTAAAATATTTGCAATTACTAATAATTATCATTTATGGCTGTCTACGGTCAGATTGGGTCATAACATCTTCATTTTGACCTAAAAACCTTATGCTTACAGATTCATACTGACCATTAAGGTTACCTGTTGGTTGGTTGGTAATAATTTAAAAACAGTAACAACCATAGAAGTTACAAGACTTCAAGGAAATATAAAAACGTCGAATTCATTTAATATTGATTTGAAGTATTTTAATTATAGCAATAATCATAATTTCAACCGCACATAAAAAATACAAACCATACAAACAATTTCTTGAGTTTTATTGAAAGTTTTTTTTTCAACAAAGGGTTAGCCCCTGAAGCCCCTCCCCCCAAGGTAAAAATGCATAAATGTTGCCCGTGATGTCTTTTTGACAACTGCGATTATTTAGAAGTGCATAAATTTTGCACCTTTTTTAAATACAGTTGTGTATTTTGAAAATCAATATTGAAAATCAATTTATTGCAAAACTTAAATGATCCCGCTGTACCCGTCAACCTCTGATTACTTCTTATCTCGTCAACTTATACATGTAATTATTGTTTTGTCATGTGAATACTTTTAACAGCTAAATATTTGGCTCCAATAATTATATACTAACGTTAAATTAAAAAAAAATCTTATTTTTAAATACGTAGAACTTCCATGGCTCGAACTGCAATAACTCGAACACCATGGATGCCTCGAACCTTTATTTTCGTCCCTTGGTTCGAATTTTAACGATATCTCGTACCCTTTTGGCTCGAACTGTTTTCATCGGTCTCTTGGGTGTTCGAGCCATCGAATTTCGACTGTATTTTCATCGTACGGCACATACTTTAAAATCTCCTAACCCAGGTATGAAATCTACAAGTACATGACAAAACCGGAAACGGAACTTGCAGTTTTCATAGACTTTAAGGATGGTTACTCTTTAGATTTTTGAAACTATCTCTGACTTTTGGAATTCTCTAATTTTCGAATTCTCTAATTTTATCCATTATGATGCATTAGAAAATTTTGCACACTGACCCCCACTTTTCTTTTCAAAATATGATAGTATACATCTTCAATAGACTTCTGACAAAATTTGATGAAATTCTTGATATTCCTTCATCGCATTTCAAAGGTTGAATACCTTAATGTAAAGTGAATGAAAAGTCTAGAGCCGTTCGGTTTCCCGCCAAAATTTCAGGCTTTTTAAACTCAAAAATGACCACACTGACCTATCGATATTTTTGGCTTAAAATGATGTATGATCCATATTCTAGTAAATAAAAATAATAATTTTAAATCCTTGATATAATAAACTTGAGGAGTGACCATCCTTAAAATCTTTAAAATCACCGTCAAATACGCTACATGTATTTCCACACCTAGCTCGCTTGTCGAGTCTGGTTTTTTGTAAGCTTACGAATATGATTGTACACGTGACAAAAATCAGCATTGATTGAAACGCAATAACAGTACATGATTTTACGATAAAAAATATCCGTCTTTAGGTTCCGCTACTCGTCACCAGTGAACTACATTTTTGCAAAGACATTAAAATTACAGACGTTGAAAGGTTATCGCTAGTTCAAGGTAAACGAGATTTTTGTCAAGCGGCTACGAGATCTAACGAAATGTAACGAGAAGCGTCATCGAAGCGGGAAAGAAGGGTTTCGATACAAATTTGAGAATTATACAGTTAAAATCTATGTTCTTTTATTCCTGCGAGTTTTAATATCATATTCTTAATTGGTTACTACATTGTATAAGAAATAGCATAACTGTTGAAATAGTGTCGCAGATCGCGTGAATACCTTGTTTAAAAATTGACGACGAATGGAGATTATTTCTGATTTTTTGCAATGTAAAACGTTTTGTTGTTGGGGAGGATTTTCGGCAATTATCCTTTTTTACATATATTTGTGATTTTCTGCCAGTAAACCGTGATTCTAAGATGTTCTTTAAAATCTATTTTTGTGTCCAATAGTCCAAATCGGTATGTCAAAGTTGCATCAAAAAGCTTTTTACTGGAAATGATTTTAATGTACCGATACCTATGAAATGTAGTAAGTGTATTGTCATATCGGTAATCATCCTTCATTTATACATATTGTTGTGATTTTTTTTTTGTCAGTTTACCTCGAAGATTGTCTTTGAAATTCAAATTGTATCCAATAGTCAAAAGGTTGCAAGTGATTTTTATGTGTAGATACATGTAAAATGCAGAAAAGATGTTGTCATTTCGGTATTTTATCTTCATTTTACAGATGTTTTGCTAGGTGTTAAACCGGTATAACCCATCATTTTTTTCTGACATGCATGTACCAAATCAGGGCCTTTGCGGTCGACAATTTTGTCGGTGTTTTCCACCTGATTTGTCTTTTTGTCTCATTGACTTCGGCCCTTGACCACTCTGCGAGGTAATTCGGAGTTGACATTTTCAGCACAGAGGATGTTTGATAAGAAGCAGGAGACGCTTTCTCTACCGATACACCTGATCTCACCCATGGTTTTATTGGGTCCGTGTTGTTTATCTGTACGTGTGTCTTTATTTTTTTGCCCCCTACTCAAGTGGTGTCCTTGTTTCTTACTGTTTCCGAAGTTGCCATTGTCCATGGATTGTTCGTTCTTTTAACTGATGGTTTGGTTCTCACTTACTTTACTTTGTTATTACCCCTATTTTACATATTTTTGTTATTTTTAATGTTTACTTTGGATATCGCGCCGCTTTTTGTAATCATTTGAATTCCCGTTAGTGGCGGCGATATGATACGTCATTTCACGTAGTTTCTAATCCCTGTGTTATATATGTCCCTGCTTTTTTACCATCAAATCTGCGATTGGCGATTTGGGGTAATAAAAAAACACACTGTTACAATGTATTGCTTAATTATACAATTTAAACTAATCTGTCAATCTATCAAGCAGAGTCGTAATTGTCGTTGCAAGGAAAACGTCAAGCCCGATGGGAACTATGGAAAGACTTAATTCGATGTCCAGTTAAATATTAAAAGGTCATCAATTGTCAACACCAAAGTTTTTTAGTAGTTAACAAAGCAATGACGACCATAATTACATTTGAATTTGAGTAATAAGCTTCTTTCCTGGAACCCCGTAATATTTGATAGCTAATTTCATAGTATTGGTTTTATACTTTTTTTCAGTTGAATTTAATTTGGACAAAACACTTTGAAACAAGGATGACAAAAGTTAAACAATACACGATCAACACGATGAGATACAAATTCGATTCACTATTTCATAAAAAAGAAAATCGTTGAAGAATCTTAGTTTAAAGAAAGAAATCTCTCGGCGTCGTTGTTTGTGGATTACTTCATCAACAGACCTCTATATTCGTTTCATGTATAGTGAGTGTCCGATGTCTGAACTGAGATTCAATACTTGGATGATTAATTCTTTTTACTGTCTACGACCTTTCAATAGCAATTGGTGTTGAACTGCTGCCGGGCACTATTGCAATGGATGCAGAGGTTTTTGGTGCCATAAATTCGATCTTTTGAAATGCCTGTTCTCAGTCAGGACCATTGCGGTGGACTTTTTTGCTGTTTTTTCTAGTTGCTTATTTTGTTACCTCTTTTAACTTTGGCTCTTGATAATTCTATTCAGTTATTTTGTTATTATTCCCATAATTGAAAAATATTTTTCTCATTATATAAATATAAATATATCTATGCAGCAAAGCCATACTGGCTGAATGGAGGGGAGCCGCAGGATATTGAAACAGCTGAAGGAAGTAATGCAGCTTTCAAATGTCAAGCAGGCGGAGATCCGGAACCTACAATACAGTGGTATATTAATGGAGTTAGACTTCAAGGTAATCTTATTGTACTGTTTTCTGTGCTTATAAGTTGATTGAGTATAACAGTGTTTACTTTCTTTTTTTTTTTAAATCATATAAAATACATAAAATATAGGATAACCTCTAACATATATATACTACTTTTGAATATACTTCATAGTTGTCCTGTAGATGGTCATTTTGAAAACGGTATGTCCCTTAAAGCAGATTTCACCCAAATCTTGAGAAACAGTATTTAATTATTTATCATTTGTTACCACTGGGTCGATGCCTGTGCTGGTGGACTGTTAGTCCCCGAGGGTATCACCAGCCCAGTAGTCAGTACTTCGGTGCTGACCCGAAAGCCAATTCTATTTGAAACCTTGCAATATCTAAATTTTTGTAAATTTTGTTGAAAGTAAGGAGTATCTCCCTCATGCAAAGCTCTGTCCTTGGTTGATTTTGGCTTTACATTTAGATCATATTGGTTATTTGTTCTCTATTAGTTTTTGAACATCTTTGAGTTAATGGTCTTCCAAAAGTTTTAGATTTTACCTGCACAGAAGAGACATCAGTTGTCGAAATGCGCATATGCAGAAAATAAATTCACAGTAACTTCTGTATTAGTTATTTATAAAACAAAATACGGGTTTACATTGTGAAGTAATTTGGTATTATTTTAACATGTTGTCTTTCTGCTTTTATTTAAACAAAAAATGTTTCTCATCTTCAGTATTTAAGCACTTTGGGTCTGAAATATTTTTGACATTTTCCATTTTTTACGACACGATATGGAATAAATGAACATGAGACCATAACACATATGTTAATTCCACCTGTATTTAATGTTGATGAGCTGTAAGGCCATTTCGGAAATTAATATCTCATCAGCAGCACCAGAAGCTTAGTCTACTTTATAAAAGAATTAATTGAAACAGAATCGAAGTACTTTTCTCGAATACTCTATAATTTGTCATTTTTTAACCTTTTTTAGGGTATTCGTGTCTTTATACAATGAAATTATTTAGATAAGGTTATAACATACGCTTTTATAAACAGCCATTTGCTAAATAAATGATGAATGGTTGGGTCTACTACAGTTGTAATAAAATGGATGACAGGTAACATCTTCAATAGCAGAAAATTTTCAATTACATATCAAAATCTGCCTACACAGGAAAACACAGATAAGAAAAAAGACAAACGTGAACAACGATAGGGACAGCCGGACTTGGTCAGGCACTAGCAAAGGCAAGCTGTAGGGTTAAACCCGTTTATGGGTACCAAAACCTCTCATTTATCCATCTGGTTTCCATAAAGTGTAATAAACATACGAATAAAACCAAATAGAGGTAGATTACCAATTCCATGACAACAAACTTGAGGGTAGAGAAAATGACAATACGTAATTTTGAGAGAAAGGTCAAGGGGTGCTCGCCGCTAATCTGTCAGCAAGCTCAAGGAGCCTAGTCTGCTGGTAAATTACTGTTGCACGACATCAGAAAAAATAAACAAACTCAAAACTTCCCGAAAGGTTTGGTCAGGAATGATCATATATTTCAGTAGATACATGTAACAGCAGTATTAGTGAGAGGCCAGTTCCTGTGTAAAATTTCCAGAAACTCTATATGTATTTCCCTCTCTATCGTTGAAAATCTTAAATCTTTTTTTTTCGCTTTTCAAGTCTATTTACTTTATATTTCAAAGGTGATGAATTTTTAATATTACAAATGTAACGAATTTCAAATATCTAAAAATCATTTTATATGATATTTAAAATCAAACTGATTATCTAATATTAAAAAAAACAACATTCTTTGATATCAAAAATCGAACTGATTATTTAATATCAAAAGGTCAATTTTGAATATTTAAAAAAACTCATTTAAATAGTAGAAAATCCGACGATTATTTAATGTTAAAAATGATACATGCATTATTATATATAATATTAATAGATTTTTTTATATTAAAAAAGCATTTTAATATTAAATAATAAGGAATAAAAATCCCAAACGGCTTGCCATACACACATTTATGATTGCGATTATTTGACAATAGCATTAATTTCTGAATTTGCAGTAACTTATTATAAAACGAAATATTTTATATACTCTTTGAGAAGCGCATTTAAAACAATTACGAGAACCCGTTTAATTAGGTCGCATAATAATAATTTTGTTTACAATTTTAAGACAGTAACGTTGACGGAACTTGGTCTTCACTATTTTAGATACATAAACAAAGGCCTCAATTACATAAGCCAAATGTGACAGATACACAGGTCATATACCGCATACCCGTTTATATACCTAAACCAAAACTGCCTGAGAAAATTAATCTACATCGCTGTTTTTTAGTGAAATAGAAGAATATTGGTATTTTATAGATATCAATGTAGACCTTAACATTTCCTATGAATTATTTATAACTAATTGTGTTGATTAACCTTTTGTATTGTTGAATAAGTATCTATTAGTTGTCGACCCTGTAAACACCCACAGCACGGTATACAAATTAGACACAGGTAATTTTTATGGAACACATTTTGGGTACTAAAGTTTGCTTCCATAATAAGTATTCTTGCATAGTTTCTTTATTTCTGGGAAAATATACACTTTTTAGACAAATATTTCAAATATTACGGCAGCCAAGTGTCTCAGGTTACATAAACCGATTAACTCGAGCCGCACTTTGGAAGCAGTGCCTATATTATTGCAATCAGATATCAAGTTACAGGTTTCGTATTAAGCTTATAACCATGAATGACATTTGAAATATCATTGCAAAATAAGTTTCCAGATTAACTGTTTAGTTTAGTTTTATACTTTGTTAGTCATTATCATTATGAAGTATAAAAAATAACTGCAATATGAAGTCGAAAATTAAGGATGGTTACTCCTCAGGTTTATGAAACTGTCTCTGACTTTCGGAATTCTCTTGTTTTATACATTATTATGCATTAGAAAATTTTGCACACTGACCCCCAATTTTCTTTTCAAAATATGATAGAATACATCTTGAATAGACTTCTGACAAAATTTGATGAAATCCTTGATATGCCTTCATCGAATTTGAAAGGTTGATTACCTTAATGCAAAGTGAATGAAAAGTCTAGAGAAGTTCGGTTTCCCGCCAAAATTTTAGGCGTTTAAATCTCAAAAACTACCACACGGATCTATCAGTATTTTTGGCTTAAAATTATGTATGATCAATATTCTAATAAATAAGATTAATAATTTTAAATCCTTGATATAATGAACTTGAGGAGTGACCATTCTTAACAAATCATTTAAGATCAAATTAACATTTAATAAAAAAAAATACAACGATTTTTCAAAGGTTTTACCACATGTCAGTAATATTCAAGAGATGTCAAAGGATAGAATTTAAAAAATATTTTGCTAGGTGCAATTTATAACCACAAAACCACAGAAAAAATGAAATTTTTATTTCAAATTACAATAGCAAATTTTTAGATCTGCAAAATAACTTTCAAAAAACTTAAAATGGCTGACTCTCCAAGTTCCGGTGCTCTATATATATATTGCTCGAACTGCAATTAATTCGAAAAACATGGATGCCTCGAACCCTTTTGTGGCCCCTTTGTTCAAGTTTAAACATAGTTCGACCTGGATATCTCCAACATTCCTTTGGCTCGAACTGTTTTCAACGATCCCTTGGGTGTTCGAGACATTGAAATTCAACTGTATATGCATTGTTTTATATTCACACGTTTGTTATTTTACTAAGCTGCATAAGGTGACGAATTTATTTCGAGACAATGAAGTAAATTTTTAGCTTTTCAAAACCTCATGCCCATTTGATGCAAATCTTTTTTTTTATTCTGTAGTAGTTAATAATACGTAATAAGTATATTGTTACTTATAACATTTAATTCTATTTTAACTTTCTACTTTCAGAATCCCACCATATCACAATATCCGAGGGAAGACTTTCAAACTTGATTGACAACGAAATAAACTTAGTAGATCTGCGTCAAGATGATGCTATGGTCCTGCAATGCAATGCTTCCAACACATATGGTTATGTGTTTGCAGACTTTTACCTTAATGTTTTGAGAAAAGATTAATTGGATAGTATAAAACGTTGCAGTTTTACCAATTTTTTGTCTGGTTATGAGGATATCTGAAATGATGACATAAAGTACGAATACTCAGTATGATAATTGTTTTGTGTTGCTTTCTGATTTTATTCAGTATAATTTAATGATTTAAGCATGACTGCTGAAAAATTCGAAGAAACAAAAATAGAGTAGCTAAGTAATGTGTACTTATTGTGTTTTGAGTTGATTTTTCTAACGTATTGCGACTGTGTTTTACCAGCAGACTAGGTTTCTTCAGCTACCCAGCAGCTCCTTGACCCTTCTTTCAAAATTACGCTTTCCTTTTCAAAGTAGAGTAAGTAGTCTTCCTGTATTTGGATTTATATATATATATGTAGCATACTATAGTAGGGAAATGGGATAGATACAAGGGATGTTTTGGTACCCATAAACCGGTGTATCCCTACCACTGGCTTTTGCCATTGCCGGTACCAATTCCGGCTATCCCGAGTTACTATTGATGTTTACGTTTGTCTTTTTTTCTTTTTGCTCACGTGCACAGTTGACATTAAAATATTGAAATGCATAGTAATGTAATATGGAACAATATGCTTTACTGAGTTATTCAAATTTTTGGATCTCGTGATCTTATGTACAAAACTTTACGGTACACGGCCCTTGAACATTTACGGTTCGTGTTAGAAACCCATTTATAAAAGCACAGCCTTCAGGGATTTCATGCATCAGTTGGTATTGTTTTTTTGATTGAAAAGCAAATTTTCTTTTAGTCTTTCGTCTCACGAAAATCTTTGCTAACCAAGGGTTACTATCCGCTCCCTACACCCTTGGCTAGCGAAGATGTCTCGTGAGGTACCGAAAGTATATCAACAATTGAGATAACAGCAACTGTGACTCATTTGTATCAGTTTACGATGAAATTTATTCAAATTTGAGGTTTCTGATCAAGCAATTCATCATTAACATACTTTTCTAAATTACCACCTTTAAAAGCATATTCTGACGCAATAACTTCAATATTATAGATTGAACTTCATGTGGCGTATAAACCAAGAAAAATATATCAGAAATTTCTATCCAATAGTTAATAGATTATCACACTTCATATAATGATATCATGATCAGACGCCTTTTGGTAGTGTACTAATTATATAATAACGTTGTGTTTTACATTGACTATGCGAAAAAAGTAGCCAGGATGAAGGACAATATTGCACGACCCGAAAGGTCAATGTAAAACACAACATTAATATTATTATTATACTGACTGCTGATTATTTTGAAAAGTTACATTGACAAATAGTTCTGTTCTGTTTAAAATGTTTCACAGTATGAGAAGTCAACAAAAATACTGTCACAAAAAAAAAACAAAAAAAAAGCAAGCAAAATAAAACAAAAATACAAAAAAAACCAAACAAACGAACAACAACAAAAAAAAAATAAATAAAAACAAAAAACAAAAATCAAATTCTTAGCGCTGTAGCAGACGACACTCTTTCAACTTGATTACATCAATTGCACAGGTGATCCCGCGGATTAGTACCATCCACTTCAAACTCCGCCTACCGCACGTGATTATTGATGATGATTGACGTAGAAATCAATAGTCTTCACAACAGCAGTGCTTACTATTGCAATAGTGCAGTCAACATTATTTCTTTTAAAAACTATGTGAAAATAAAACTGTGTTACTATAAAAGAACTTTCTTACAGGAGGTATAATAATGTTTTCTTTTTTAATTAATTACCACCGGGCCGATGCGCCTACTGGTGGACTGTTACAACATGTAGTCGCGAGTGAACTCAACAACCCCAGTAGTCAGTACTTTTGTGCTGACATGCAAACCCATTTTATATATAAAGGTCATATATAATCCTGACAACAAAATAAGTTTTGTTTTTCCATTTTGAGCAGTGGTTGCTATGGTAACCGGTCATGCCCAAATATGGCTTCAAAAATGTTGTCAAAATGCCCAAAACGCGTGAAATCTAAGTAAGCTGTAAAAGAAAATACGAATTAACTGGGGTTTTATTACTATATCAGTGATTAGATAATGGGTCAAAGTAATATTTTAAACGAAAAGCAATTAAATGACTTAAGTCTAAATTTGGTCACCATGGCAACAAAAAACACTAAAAATGACAATTTCCAAAAAATGGAAATGGCCAGTTTTGCCCATTTTTTAGCGTTAATTACAATAAATTGGAACTAAGGAAATTCATTACACTTACTGAGCTTGCAGTTTTGTATATTTTCTTTTAAATATCAAAAATAAAAATGGTGATTTTCCGATTTTTTAAAAATAAATAATTTTGAAATTTGCTGCAATAGTGATTTTCATATTTTTGTAAAAAAACCCAAAAAATCAATCTTACTTGTATTTCAGTCCCTCTTCAGCAGATAGTGTTGAAATTGAGTTTATAAGTCTATTTTAAAATATGAATGCTTAGCATATGCTATATGACCTTGACGTTACATCTCAAGGTCATGAAACTCAAATTTTGGTCAAAGACCGCTCGAAATCTGTATTTCGACTTAAATTTTAGCCTATCTTCTGTAGATTGTAATAATGTTGGGTATCTGTTTACTTTTAAAGGGACATGCTTTCCATATCTTGGTATATGCTATATGACCTTGATATTTCATCTCAAGGTCCCGCTACTCAATTTCCCAAGGTCAAATCTTTGTAAAAAAACCACTCAAACCCTGTATTTCGACTTGTATTTCAGCCAATCTTTAGTAGATTGTGATGATGTTGGGTATTTGTTTATTTTCAGATAAGCATGCTTTTTTTATCTTGCTACATGCTATATGACCTTGACATGTCAACCAAAGGTGATAAAACTCCAATTTTTCAAGGTTTTGACCACAAATATTCTCATTTCATATGATTTTCCCAGGAGTGATACTGGATATGCCAGGTATAACCTTCTGATGACATTTAGTTAGCAACCAAAAACTATACAGATGTTTGACCTTGAACTCTGAAGGTCAAAAAAGATAATGATCATGAACTCTGAAGGCCAAAAAAGATCATCATTAAGGTCATTATTGATCTATAAGATCAAATATTGCTGCAAGATGCATGTTTAATTTCTTTTATTTGTTTGGCATATGTATTTACTTTACATATACTCAAGTATATAAGAATACTATACAGTGGCATTGTTCTGACCAGCATTTGATGTATATAGCCTTACTGAAAGAACAAAAACAAAATTGAATGCTTCAAAAGATGCCATTAGCTCAACAATAATCCAACAGTGATCTTTACAGAAACTTTAAACTTAGTACTTCCAAAAGGTGACCGTATTCTGGAATTGTATTTGCTACCCCCCCCCCCCCCCAAAAGATCTATCTACTGAATTATTCGCATTGATTCTTAGTTGCTGGATTATTGATTTTAACAAAAAACTTAGTAGTAAGTCTTCCAGGGAAGACATGTGCCGCCTGCGTAATGACAAAAATATCCTAAGTTCCGTCAAACAGGAAGTGGGCAAACAAGAGATCCGAAACTCTGTTACACGATAAAGGACCCCATACTGACAATTCATACTAAATTACATAAAGCTCCGATACACGGTTCCTGAGAAAAATGCGACACAAATTTTTGTGACGCCGCCGACGCAAGCCGACGGATAGTGATCCCTATTTGTCGCCACTGCGTGAACGCAAGTGACACAACAACTGAATATGTGGGTCCATACTTATGAACTAGACTAATATAAAGTGTTGCAGTGTAATACAGATGTAAATTGCCTTGCAGCGCTCACTTGATCAATTAACAATATTTGAAGCCAACTACATGTGTATTAAAATCAATTTTGTTTTTTGTTGTAAAAAATGTAGGTCAGAGAACCTTATTTTTGTACATATAATGAGTATCATATAATATTCACTTAACAAATATCTTCCACCAACTATCGTAGAAGGTGAGATATGACCCAAAATTGAAATTGGAATATATAGGCCGATCCCTTGGTATTTTGGTACATGTGTTACAAGTATCTAAGACACATTCACTGCCCAAATACCATTAACCTAGCACTTGTTGTTGCTCAAATATGGACCTTCGTTGATAAAAGCTACTCTGTTGGGATTAGGATAAGAAAAAATCATGTATGACGGTATGCAGGCTCACTCATTTCAAGAGCATATACATTGCACTAGAATTGTTTCTTGATAGTTAGGATTGACGTTTGCCGTAAGTCATTTTTTTATTTCAATTTCATATAAAGATTATGAAACATAAGCAAAGTGTGCCATTTCTCCCAATTATTTTTGTAGTGGCAGAACTATTGAACAAAGATGTACTTTGTAAATTTCTAACGGTTTATCTGAATACATTAACTAGAACCTCAGAGACTGGGCCTTACAAGACAAAATGCTTTTAAGCTATGCTTATGCTGATGAGTGGTTCCGAGAAGATGATAAAAAATGAATTTTCCGAAGGGTCCAATGTTAAAGTATAAGTTTTACGTGCCTGTCTTCATTTTCTTTTCTGTGCTCATGTTATTTCTTTGCTGTTTTTTTTATTTTCCGATGTTGTCATTTTCCTTGGATTGTTTATTTTGGACTGGCGGTTTGGTTCTCACCCCTTTCACGCTTATGGCCAATTATCTCGTAAGATTCGACTGAAATGAGCAATCTTTGTGCACAACCTTCCATATATAATTTTTATATCGTTTACTTAAATTTGTATTAAGATTTTCAGATCAGATAATGAAAATGAGGATTTTCCAATAGGATCCGATGGAAAACTATGTTTTGCACTGGTGGCTATATTTGTTCTTCGCTGGTGGCCGTATTTTTGTCGGCTCCAACTGCATTGAGCAATTTTTGTGAAGAACCTCCAAAACGTCATTCAGGAAAAGTTTGGTTGAATTTTCTTCAGTAGTTTCAGAGGTGATGACAAAATATGATTTTCCTCACACAGTCCAATGCTAAAATACATTGTTTGTCCAGTGCTTGGGGTCATGTGTTTTGTTGGGTCCAAACCATATGAGCAATATTTATAAAAAAGACATTCCATTCATCATTCCTGTAAAGTTTGGTTGAATTGGCTTCAATATCTAAAAGGAGATTATCAAGATATGATCTTCCAATAGGGTCCAATGGTAAACTATGTCATACACTTGCAGTAATGTTTTAATGTCAAATCTGACCAAAATCAGCAAAAAGAGCCTTACATACAAGATTCCAATACAGTTTAGTTAATTTTACAATAACAGTTGCAGAACAAATGTTGAAAATTATGTTTTTTTTCCTATTGGTCCATGTTAAACTATGTTCCATGCTGGCAGCCATGTTTTTGTCAGGTAGGAATGAAAAGGACAAATGTTGCGAAGAATCTCTGAAAAGTACTTCCTGTAAAGTTTGGTTGAATTTGCTTCAATGGTTAGAAAGGAGGTGGTCAAAATATGATTTTCCAAATGTTAAAGTATGTTCTGCAGTACTGGAAGCCATGGTTTTTGTCAGATCTGACCGAAATTAGCAATTGTTGTAAAAGACCAACATATTCAGTTATTCTTGTTAATATCAATAATTCAGTACCTAAAGATCACACAGGAATGATTTTTGTTCATTCGATAGATCTTGGTGGATTTAGCCAATATTATTCCAGAATAAGGTCACCTTTACATATATTTTCAGCTGTAAGGACTGAGGTTAAGGTCACTATTGGATTTGTGTTAAGCTTATGGCATCTTTTGAAGCATTCAATTTTGTTTTTGTTCTTTCAGTAAGGCTATTAACAATAAATGCTGGTCAGAACAATGCCACTGTATAGTATTTTTATACACCAGAGTAAATACATGTGCGAAACAAATAAAAAAAACAAGAAATGGATGTCGATAAGACATCAAACCGGATTTTTCTTCACTATTTGAATGCAGAAATAGGTACTTGTGTGAAAAGCTGTTTAAATTATACCTCCTCTCATTATGTGCAGTGTATGCTATCACTCTTAAAAATCACTGGAAAGTTACTTTACTTAAAAGTCAAACAAAAGGCATATGGTAAAAACACCTATAGATTTCTAAGTTCAAAGGGGCATAACTCCTGGAAAAATTGTACGATGAAAAATCCCCGACAATATGCACATCTACATATGATGTAGATGCTACATATAAAAAATTAATGGAATTCTGTTGAACGATTACAGAGGAGATCTGACAGCCGCCCGCCAGTCCACCCGCCCGACCGACAGCTGCCCGCCGTACATCAGAATTTCCGGATGTCCTAACGGGAAAACCCGGCAAAAACATAAAACATGCATCTTGAAGTAATATTTGATCTTATAGATAAATAATGACCAATATGATTATCTTTTTTGACCTCCAGAGTTCAAGATGATTATCTTTTTTGACCTTCAGAGTTCAAGGTCAAACATCCGTATGTTTGTTGGTTGCTATTTAAATGTCAAACAAATAGGAAAAATGAAAGGATATGGAGTGAATGTACATGTGACAAAAACGCACACGATACATAGATAACTCCAGTTTATCAAGGACAGGGCTTTTATTCCTGTCTACATCTTGATGTCGCCTGAAGGTCTTCAACTAGAGGTGAACAATATTCAAACCCCTCAAGCGAGATCAAGAATGCCCCTAGCGTGCACTTAAGCGGAAGCATGTTTCTCTTAAAATAAACAGATGCCAAACATGTTTACAATCTACCGAAAAAGGGCTGAAATACAAGTCTAAATACAGATTTCGAGCGGTTTTGACAAAAATTTGACTTTGGAAATTTGAGTTTCGTGACCTTGAAATGAAATATCAATGTCATATAGCATATACTAAGATATAAAAAGCATGTTCCTCTTAAAGTAAACAGATACCCAACATTATTAGAATCTACTGAAGATGGGCTGAAATATAAGTCGAAATACAGATTTGGAGAGGTTTTGACCAAAATTTGACCTTGGAAATTTGAGTTTCGTGACCCTGAGATGGAACGTCAAGGTCATATAGCATATGCTAAGCATTCTTATTTTAAAATAGACTAACAAACTCAATTTCAACATTTTCTGCTGAAGANGGGGGGGGGGGGGTCTGACAAAACTATGAAAATCACTATTGCAGCAAATTTCAAAATTATTTATTTTTGAAAATCAGAAAATCACCATTTTTTTCCATTTTTTCGAAATTGTCATTTTTAGTGTTTTTTGTTGCCATGGTAACCAAATTTAGACTTAAGTCTTTCATTGCTTTTCGTTTAAAATAATACATTGACCCATTATCTAATCACTTATATAGTAATAAAACCCCAGTTAATTCGTATTTTCTTTTACAGGTTACTCAGATTTCACGCGTTTTGGGGCATCATGACAGCATTTTTTAAGCCATATTTGGGCATGAACGGTTACCACAGCAACCACTGCTCAAAATGGAAAAACAAATCTTATTTTGCTGTCAGGATTACATATAACCTTTATATACAAAATTTCATCAAAATCTGAGACCCTACCTTTCCAAGTGTTTTTGATGCTTACAGAGAATGACTCATAAATTAAACAAAATTTTGTTGAAAACTACGGAGTATCTCACTTCTGCATAGCTCTGTCGTTTCCTCATTTTGGCTTTTCTGTGTAGATCATATTGGTTATTTTCTTTCTATTAACTGTTATTTCTTTACATAGACTTCCAACTGTTTGATGTTTCTGAACTTGAGAGACACAAGTTGTCAGAATGCGCGTCTGCGCAAACTAATTAACGGTAACTTCTGTGCTTTTTTATACAAATTTCTTCAACAAACAAATTTATTTAGATATTTTTGGAATTGCACATTTTTACAATTCTTCACAATGTCACGCTGGAAAAGACGAACGCCATATTCCCAGATGACAACAGATCTTTCCCTCTACAACTAAAGTTTGTTTTTTTTCTATCGGATTCGACTTTACTACCGAAGTTGACATGTCCAACACGGCGGGTGTCTTATAAGAAGCAGGAGATGCTTACTGTACCGGTACACCTGATCTCACCCATGGTTTTTTATTGGGTCCGTATTGATCATCTGTATGTGTGTCTTCGTTTTTCTTTTTTGTCCCGTGGTCAAGGGGTGTCCTTGTTTCTTAGTGTGTCGGATTTTGCCATTGTCCATGGATTGTTCATTCTTTTGATTGACGGTTCGGTTCTCACTTACTTGTATAATGTTTAAAAACAATCGGTGTCATACAAGATCATCAAAAGTTCCAAATTACAGAGTTAAGGTATTCACGTATTCCTCGTATATCACTTGTATTGTGAATACTGTAATTTGAAACAAAATCAATTAAAAAAATTATCGTCAATTGCGAGTTTAACATCTTCTGCTTCTGTCATTTACAAAAGACTCCTGGTTGGAGTGTGAAACATCCGGAAAGTTGTGCAAAATCTTCATTGCCAAATGTCACAACTAAAGTTTTATGTATATACTAATACATGTTTATATTTTTATTGTTTTACTGTTTTACAATTTCTATTTTTGTTTGATAACTATATTTACAGTATGTACAGTGGCTCACTGTTCACTGATATATGTTATTGTTTTGGTTAAGCATGTTGCAAAAATTTCATTTCAAAACAAGATGTGTTTGCGAAACACTACATATGCCCCTAGATTCTACAGTCAAACAAGGGAAAATACCAAATTTAACCCCTATTTGACCTGTGACCTTGACCTTGGATCTGACCTTAAATTCTTTTTGCATATTTATGTTCCTCTTGACTAGACCTGTACACTTGCCAAATTTTAATATTTATCTTGCACAGTTCAAAAGTTATTTATTACCTTATTCAAAAACCAAATTTAACTCGTTTACTCTGAAATGGGCGAAGCCCTTTTGGGCCTCTTGTCTATTGAAAATGGTGGAAATATTGTTAACTGTATTTGTTAAAACAAACTTTAAGAAACCAACAGAAAAAATGCATCAAGATATGACAATTCAATTCAAAACATATATTTTTTCCCATTTGGCTCCCTATGGGCCTCTTGTTTCGAAAAAAAAATACTGCGCGACCCCAAATCCGTCGGCATACTACAGATGCGCAATTTTATTAGCTGTACAATAGAATAACCCCATTTCAATACGATGAATAATAAAGATTCTACAAGCAAATAATTTTACCCCCCCCTTTTTTTTTACCTCAGTGACCTTGACCTTTGACGTGACCTAATGTTTTTTCCACGTTCATGTTCCCCCTGACTAGACATATACACTTCCCAAGTATGAAAAGTCTATCTTGCATAGTTCAAAAGTTACAGCAAAGGTTAAAGTTTCGGACGCACAGACAGACATACAACCACACACACTCACAGAAACAGGACAAAAACAGTACCCCCCTCCCTCCCCGATCCTCGATCTTGGAGCATAAAAAGGAATGCAAGATTTACACCCAGCAGTAGATTGAATATTTGTATTTGAATGCAACCAATCCAATGGTAAATCTTTTCAGAGCGTAGCTGTCAATCAATAACACCGCATACCGTATCTCGGGTCTGTTGTCATTCAAATTTTAACTTTGAGAAAAAGTGTGAGGCCATTCATCGGAGCATCAGCTTGGTTTATGTTACCAAAGATATTGTCGCCGTATCGGCACATATTGTCGCCCTGTCCATACTGTCGGTATATACTGTCGCCAACAACAATATGTGCCGTAATTGCTCAGCACATATTGTCGCCGACGACAATATGTGCAGGTGTGGCAATATGTGCCGAGACAAGGCCTAATCCCAGTTTTTATATGGAGTTTACATCTCACAACTCATTCGCTACTCAAGGGCTTGTGGTAGTTACAGTGACTTCCTTGATAGAGCTCAGTTGCTTACAAATAGACTACTTAAGCAAGGGTACGTTACCAAAAACTTAAAGTCATCACTACAGAAGTTTTACGGTCGACATCACGATCTTGTGGATCGCTATGGGATATTTGTTTCCCAGATGACTGCAACTAAAGTTTGTTTTTCCTCTATGGGATTTGACTTTACTACTGGATTTGACATGTTCAACACGGCGGATGTCTTATAAGAAGCAGGAGATGCTTACTCTACCGGTACACCTGATCTCACCTGTGGTTTTTATTGGGTCCGTGTTGTTCATCTGTATGTGTGTCTTCATTTTACTTTTTTGTCCCGTACTTAAGTAGTGTCCTTGTTTCTTAGTGTGTCCGATGTTGCCATTGTCCATGGATTGTTCGTTCTTTTGATTGACGGTTCGGTTCTCACTTACTTTAGCTCATCTGACAAGAAGGGTCAGTGTGAGCTATTGCCATCAATTAAGCACCAACCAGCTCGAAGTACATACCTATGTACATGTATAAACTTTTGCTATTCCAAATGGCAGTTAGTTTAGCATGGGGTGCTATAAAACGAGTTTTCACAAAAAGTGTCAAAATCTGTAAAAATTGCATGTGGCCAGTTCAGTGGCTGAATCTGTTACCTGAATGTATGAAAATACATATTAATTGATTTTGTTTTGATGGTGAATATAACAAATGACCTGTTAGGGAATTTGATGCATTTGCAAAACGTGTATTCTGAAGGAAATAAATTCACGAGGAAGTAGCCATACCTCCTTGTTTTACCAACATTTTGATTAATTTGTAGACTAAAAAAATCGTACTATACAAATTTAGTATCATAATGGACTCTGTTTCCGGAATTTCATTAAGGTGGTTCGGGTCATCCATCTTGCGCATGTGATGAAAATTGGACTTTACCATTTAAATACTGTAAAAATGATTTTGAATATTTCGTTGATAATAAATAAAATGAAATAAGCAATATTTATGCTGCTAGCATGCAACATACGTCACATTTTTGATAAACTCTCATTTATTAAGGGCAAATAATTCTAGAGAAATAATAAGGGGAAAATAACATTTTCATGATTTTTTTTCTAAAATATGATCGATGACCCAAATTTTTTATTTCATAATTCCAGAGTTATTCTTTAACACAGTTAATACTACATTTTTGCCAAATTCTATCGTTTTATTCATATAAAAAATTTCAAAATAGTATTTTTCCCCTTATAGACTACAATAATTTTTTGTACTAAAATTTTGAAGTGCATTCACAGAAAAATAAGAAAATCTATCGTTTTGTTTTTAGTCACCCGAACAACCTTAAATTGAATATCTATACTCTTACGAGGGTATTGTTGGTTTCTTGTGATTTTTTTCTTTTCTTTTCTTTCTTTTTTTGTTTATTTGTTTTTGTTTTTGTTTTTTTGGGGTTTTTTGTAATTTGTTGTTGTTGCACGTAAACAAATTATTTTAGGGCAATGAACTCTCAAAATCGTCTCGGAAAATGTCAGTTTACAGCCATCATTAGATTATAGTATACCCCAGCTACATGATACGACATTTAGGCATTATTGTTTTACTCCATCATGGCATAAAATTCTTGCTGAGGAAAAAATCACACGAAAATATATTATGAAGTACTAAGACGGAAAACCGGAAAATCCATTACTAAATACGGCGATTACAATTTGCAGTCCTAGGTGTATTACATTCTTCCGTCTCCAGATCTCATATCTCAAAACAGCGTCATTCACATAACAAGTTTTATCTTTCTCTCAATAATCTATCAGATTAGTTTTATCAAATTTGAAAATAAAAATGGCGGCCATGAATTCGTTTTAACAGGTAAGACAGAACGGGAAATCATTTAATTAACTTTATCATATAAATAATGAAAGTAAAGTTCAGATTATTAATAGACAAAACAAATGTATACCAAAAAATCAGTAAGATCAAGGGCTGAAAGAATCAAATTTTGAAATAACACAAAAGTTTGCGTATTAGTATATATTGTTTTCTGTGATTTAAAACCGACAGTTTCCTGTGATTTTATATAGAATGTTATATATACACACAATCATTCACCAATAATGTAACTCAAATGAAAGCCTCATAACCAAGTTTCGAGTAGTTTTATGTTAAATATAAGTCTCAAACTATAAAGTGACTCATTCTTGAGATGAAATCACCGTCACCGGAAGTGTGATTTGGGGGGTGGGGGGGGGGGTTGAATCTTTTAATCGCAGACATTTCCTCCAAAATGACGAGATAAAGTCGAAATACAAGTCAAAATAAGGAAATAATACCACAAACGCTAAATTGAAAATAAAAACAAAAAAGAAAGAACACAAAAGTCCATTTTAATTAAAATTGTGCTTACTTTCACATACCTACCAACTGACCTCCTTTTGGCGGTTTGACACACAAAATGAAACCCTCACCCAACAGGGATAATCACCCCATGCAGGTCATCATTTTCACCCGCCAATGAGATCGTAACCCGCCAGGGATGATCAACTGCCGCGGCTCATTATTTTCACCCACCGATCAAATCGTCTCCTGCCAATGACCAGCCAAAAGAAAACGAACAACACAATTTTAAAGATGAAAAGCAAACATCGCTTTTTATTTTCTTTAAAAAGCTAAGACAAAGAGTAAATATTCAACAGAGTAGAGAACACCAAATGGTCCATAAATCGTTAAGAAATGACTTATTGAACCAAAAACATTTTACAACCAGCTGTAAAAAAAAAATAAAAATTAAAAAAAAAAAAAAAAAAAAACGTTGCCCGCTTCATATATTGTAATAAATGGTACAGTACTTATGAAAAAAAAATCTTGAAAAGATGTGCTTTATGACCCGCCATCACCTTACTGAATGTTTGGTTATGATCCACCACAACAATTTGAGATTGGCAAGCGTGCTTTCAGAATAAGATATTCGAAATGATAAACAAAAGCGGAGATTGATGCATATACAGATATAGCCATTTTGATAAACATGTCAGGCTTGTCAGTGCAGAGAATCAGAAACTTTTCGGAATTATATACCAATATGATAATTATAAAGATAATAATGAACAACAGTAAAACACAATAAAAAGAGAATTGTCTATTGTTTAAAACATCCATTGCCTGCTATACTCTGATGAATAAAGTATCAAACAATATCGTTTTCTTTAAAGAAAACAAGGATATATAGTCTCTAACATTGTTCCAGTTTATTACGTATATTAGTTAAATTTTCACATTTTAAAGTTCGAGGTTTACCCTAGAACTTTAAAATGTGAAAATTTAACTATCGAGATGTGAGAAATTATCGTTATGAACCGGAAAACAATGTTAGAAATTGTTTCTCCTATTTTTACTCAATTTACTTAAGTAGTCTCCAGTCTAAAGTATGCCGCCATTTTGTTGCTATCATCGTTGCTGTGTGTATCATTGTGCCATTCATCGAAAGGGGCGTTGAATATAAAATTTTTGATAAAAATGTCATATTATCAATAAATTGGGTTATTTTAGTCATAGAAATGCAAAAACCATTTTACTTGACAATGATGCAGGTGTTAATTTCATCAACATCCGTTGCACTATTTCTAGAAACTGACTCGAGACATTTACATGATTGACCACTCGTCAACTGAGATCAAATTTCCAAACATGTTGATTATTATTTCGATAAAACCAATTTGTCAGTAGGTGTTTAAATTTGCTAGAAATTAGAAAAACATGTACCTTTTATTATATCTCATCCAGAAAGTTGCGAAAATCAGTTTCTTTCTATATTCTAATATGACTCTTCTTTCGCTTTGGATTCAAAGCTATGTTCTAATACCAACAATATTTTTTAGCACATGCGCATTTTTTTTTTTACAAAAGGACAGTCGTAATGTACAATTTGACATTTTATTCACTCAATATTCATTTTACTTTGTGTAAATAAAGTTTTAAATAATGAATCATCCAAAAATCCACATCAAATAATGACAATAACAGAAATTTACAACAGTTACTAAATTTAAGACTCGGAGCTGAAATTGACTTGTTGTTATAAAATCCTATCTATGTTGCATATCATGCTCTACGATTTAAATATAATTTTTTTAATTTTCAACGTTAATAAAATTATAAATATGAGTTTTATTCCTTTTCTTTTCCTTTTCTGGCTTCAAAAATAACATAATTATAACATATAAATCAGAAATACATCCAGCTCACTCTTATATCCGCTTCGATTTTAAAATATCCGTATTTTATGTGTTTAATAACAGATCATTCGTATTAAATCATAAGCTTATGAGCCACTTGTATTAATAAAACAACGAATATAGATTTCTCTATGTCCATTTATGTGTTTTTGTATGCATTTTTTCCACATATTTCAATTCTAGTGCAAAACCCAATATGGCTCTCTAAGAGCCGCTTCGAATGTTCAAAACTCTGGTTAAATATATAAGAATAGAAATAGATTTTTGCAATCGGGCTCTATGCGAATAAGATCATGGACAGACCAGGCTTTCGCTCGGTATAAAATATTGATACATATAAGGTCTGCCCATATTCTAATTCGCATAGAGCCCGCTTGTAATAATCTATTTCTTAAATACCAAAAATCTTATGAGAAATCTGAATTTCCAATTTATTTTGATCGGTAACATGTTGTGAAATATGACATAAAATTTGAGTTGCCTTTCCTTCAATATGAGGAAAAAAGTAGTGTATGTCACCTATTGCATATTCTTCCTGTTTATTTCCACCTGAGACATTTAAACAATTAAATGTAATAAAATGTCACTGTTTCCACAGAAACTGCACTTGTTTCTACACGAAAGGATAGTTGCACTGTATTGGAAATCCAAATTAACAAAGGTCTTCTCTTATTAATGTCGGTACATTATCTTCTTTTTATTTTAATTCTTGAACAATGAAGTTTTTACGTTGGTGATACATATTACAGGCACAGCAATGAAGTATCTACTTCTCCTACAATGTTTGACAACAATCGTCTTCATAGCTGTTTGTAGTAAGTATTCCTATGATTATGGTACATGTTTGTTAAATATAAATCATAGTTTTTTGGAGTAGGAAAATAAAATTGCTAAATATTTTTCAGAAACGTCATGGATTGGCACTTATGATATCAAATTGTATTATCATGATTAATAGTCGAAAACAAAATTACGGTCAATATAAGGAATAAA
Source organism: Modiolus philippinarum (assembly GCA_002080025.1). Taxonomy (NCBI): domain Eukaryota; kingdom Metazoa; phylum Mollusca; class Bivalvia; order Mytilida; family Modiolidae; genus Modiolus; species Modiolus philippinarum. The sequence goes on along the minus strand of MJUU01018103.1, from coordinate 125,324 downwards.
TAATTATATGAATATTAAAAAGTTCTGTTCTGTTTTTTTATATAATAATAATAATAATAATAATGTTTATTCAGGCAATATCAAGTTACATACATACAATATACAAACAGTTTAAGAATAATAATAAATTGGACAAAATAAGAAGGTTTGTATAGCTGTCGTGCATGGAGAACAACGAAATAAAAACATGCAATAAGACTAAAATCTAAAAAAATATATGTACAAGAAAGAAAATGCCCAAATTTTCGGAGTTAACTCCTTTTGCGAGGGTAAAAAAAGAACAGGAAATCACCGTAGACCAGAGACACGTCTCATTTCTATTGTCTCCAAATAAAACCCTGTAATAAGAACATCAAAGACACGGCCTAAATAGAAAAAAATGTTTAACGTTAGGTGTATGCGCGGAAATTACTATACAAACCTTCTTATTTTGTCCCATTTATATGACATTAAGCTGTCTCGCAACATATATTTTTATTTTTAACAATAATAATATTGAAAGCACTAGATAAGATTCAAGTATTTAAGATTATTATAAATATTTAACACTAAAACCATAAAAATTGAAATCGAATTTAAAAGCATTTGAAATGCAAACTTGACAGCCTAGGATACCCAATAAAAGCCGCCAGAGGTAACTTATTGCTGTGGTCAAGCAAGTGCCAAACTTTCAGTTTATCGAAAATTTAGATTTACACACCAAGCTCTCTACCTTTCATTGACTCGTCGTCGTTCAAAGACAACATTGTATACATTTGTCAGGTTTTCACGTCTGATATATCTACAATGTAGACATTTCACATGAATCTAACACATTGTGTAAGCTTAGGGTGTTAATCTTGACTTCATTACAATAAAAGTTTTGCCACTTCCTTGACTGAGCAATATTTCCAATGGGGTCCTTAAAATTGAACAATTTACATGAAAATACTTTAAAAAAATATAAAAATAACCTTTAAAGCACTAAAATAAGCCATTTATATTTTGTACATTTAGAAATATACATATTAATTTTCTTCTCTTCTTTTGGCTTGTAATTTAAAAAAAATCCTTTTACCCCCATTTAAAAAATTGTTTGTTCGTTATATTTGTTATAGAAGAAGGAAGATACTTTTCTACGTACCTGTGAATAAAGTATTTTTGTTCCTTTGAATGAGTGCAATGGTTAAAGGCCGAAGAAACAAAGCACGCGCGTTTTATTAAACAAATTTGCTGGCACTCAAGAGCCTTCAAAATAAATACGGATTCCAATTTATTAAGGATAAAACCTATACTACTTTTCCGTGCATATTTGTATATCTTAATAAGTTAATATCAATCAAATCAATTAAATACTTTTAGTCATCCCTTTTGATTGTAAGATGCAGATCAACAAGCACATAACGCTTACTAGTTTACTTTTCTTGTCACTGTGGAGGAGAATACTTCTATAAGTTTCTTTTAACTTGTGTCTGACCCTAGCCTATTATTCAAAAATAAATTTGTTTAAACTAAATCAGTATGTATATTGGTTTTGCTTATATTTATCCGTTATCTTTTGATACTTTTGGCTTCTTTCCTAACCTTCAATTTCAGAGTTTTATAAATGCTTTTACTTTTAATTTCAGTTCCTAACAGACCACCAAGTATTTATTTACAGGCGCCGTATGACGTGTACTACAAAGTTGGCGAGACGGTGCAAATACAGTGTGAGGCGGATGGAGTTCCAAATCCTAAGTAATTACAGTTTGAAAATTATTTTCTCACTGTTTTGGCATAACACAAACAATTGTATAATAATATTTTCGCCACAGTCTCTCTTCAGTAAATCACGAAAGGATATGCAAAAAGCACATGAAACGGTGTCTACAAATAAACGGTAAAGCCAAGCAATGAAACATTGCTTTTAGTGTGGTTCTTCATCTTGAAGTCACCAATAAGCTTTGCTCATACATCATAGCAAGTTGAAGACGACTCTTGGCACCGGTTTGAATGGCATTCATAGCCAAATGTAAAACCACAGTACAACCACGTTTTATATTACTTGTGGATCGTCAACAAACATAAAATTAAATGACAAAGTGCTTTACAATGCTGTTGTCCGTTGCTCGATTAATAGAAGACAATGGCAATTTATAAACAATCACAAGGCATCCCTAAATGAAACTGGAATTTCCTAAGCTGGTCGTTGTTGTTAAAGTCAACACCCAATATTTCAACAATTTAAAATAAGACGATATTTCATATAAAATGATATAACAATATTTATTTTCTCTTCATTGTAACGAAGAGAAAATAAATATTGTTGCTTTAATTTGATTTACAAAATTGTGTAATTAAACTCGACAAGTTGCCCAGTAAATGTGCCAGACAGGACCCTTTATTTTAATTAAATGTAGATCGTTTGCCAATTTTCACGAACCATTGTCTGACTCATAAGTACAGTAGGGTGCAGACATAACCTCTCGTCCAAGTTAACTTGGGGAGCAGTCACGAGAACAGTCCTAAGTTAACTTGAAGTTAACTTGGAGCAGTCATAGAATCCTGACTGCTCTGACCAGTCATAGAGCCCTGACTGCTCTAACCTGTCATAGAATCCTGACTGCTCTGACCTGTCGTAGAGCCCTGACTGCTCTGACCAGTCATAGAGCCCTGACCGCTCTAACCTGTCATAGAATCCTGACTGCTTTGATTATATAATTAGTCGTATAGATCTAAAACAATGCAAGATCTGTAAATACTCAAAATCTGATACGTCCCACATTCCCTACTATATACCATACGCACACGATTCACAAGAAGAACGCACAAATTTTTCACACGTTGAGTGCAATTTTCTTCAATTTTGCCGTAACCATAACTGTACTATCAGAAAAGAGTCACTTTTATGCATTCGAAAATTGTAATTTCCGGAATCCGGGTCGTTTCGCGCCGAATCCCGTTCGCACCCTGGGTTGTTTCGCTCCTGTCCCCTTTCGCCCCGGGTGCGTTCGCACCGATTCCCGTTCGCCCTGGGTCGTTTCGCTCCACTTTTGTAAACTGTTTCCTTTTAGTATTTAATCAGAATCTGTTTTTGGTGCCGAAAATGGGCGAATCTTTCAGAGTCTGTCTTTTGTGCCTATTTTTGTGGTTTTTGTTTGCATTTGATTCTTGTTTTCTTCTATATTTTTCTAACACTGTGGAAACACAAAGAACATCAGAACACAGGCAGTAAATAATGAAGTACATTCAGAGATGCATTGGCGGTAGGATCCATGCAGATTTTTTTTTACTTCAGAATAAGAATATTTTATTCCGATTAAAGGGCCCTTAAATAGAGCATACGATATAAACAATGATTGACAAATATTTTTTATAAAAAACAAAACAACAATATGTTTATATGGGTTGGGGCAAAGCCCCAATATAATCCGCAAGACATGTCTAGTGAGACAGTGACCAAGAACTAAGCAGAATCGAGAAAAAAGACACATGTGCCATTGACTTGCGTAATAAAATGCGTTTGGATTGCACTCATGGACAGTAAACCACAGGCACTTGTTTCATAAAAAAAAATCAGTGGAAGAAGAGAGGGAGGGACTGATTTTTTTATGAAACAAGTGCCTGTGCAGTAAACTCCGAGATTGTTAACAAGATGCAATTTTGTTTATTCAAGTATATTTTTGTTCTGTTTTCAGCCTTTTTTTCACTTTGTTATATTCTGAATCTGGACTAAGAGATAAAGATACACAGATAGGTTTTTAAATTACAAAAAAAAAAAAACCACAAGAATTAGACTTAAGATTGCACCACAACACACAACAAGATCAAAGAATTTCCCAAAAGTGTAAAATGTTTTTACATAAACTTTTCTCAGGTACATATGCAAGCGCTTGTGTCTTACTAATTTTGATGTAAATACACTAATTAATTCCTTTATTATATTCTGATAGATCAAAAAATGATTAATCATAATTGGTTATCTAAAACCTTTTTATAAATTAATGATTGCGTCTGAAACTATTTAATTACTTAATATTAATTATTTGATTAGGATGTATGGTTTGAAATCATCGTCCATTAATTCAAAAGTAAATCCTACATAATTATGTTAATATTAGATTCATCGATCATATTACCTTTAATTATCGGAGCGAAACGACCCACTTTTCGGCGCGAAACAACCCGGCGCGAAATAACCCGGAGCGAACGGGTAATAGGAGCGAAACAACCCGGTACCTAATTTCCGTCATTTTGTAAAATAAACAATTAGATAAATAAATAATAAAACTGAATAAAAATCAATCCTGAAAAAGAAAAAGCAGATTTTCTTCATTCGATATTATATTGATGCCGGCAATACTTCAACTTGCTGTTATTTTAACCTAAAGTTGAAAGAAAAGGCAGATTTTCTTCATTTGACATTATATCGATGCCTGCAATACTTCAATTTGCTGTAATTTAACCTAAAATAAAAAGCAAAAGGCATATTTTCTTCATTCGATATTATATCGATACCCGCAATACTTCAACTTCCTGTAATATAACCTAAAATATATAAGAAAAAGTAGAGTTTCTTCATTCGATAATATTATATATAGCGATGCCTGCAATACTTCAACTTTCTGTAATTTAACCTAAAATATAAAAGAAAAAGCAGATTTTCTTCATTCAATATTATATCAATGCCCGCAATACTCCAACTTTCTGCAATTTAACCTAAAATATATAAGAAAAAGCAGATTTTCTTCACTCGATATTATATCGATGGCCGCAATACTTAAACTTGCTGCACTTTAACCTTAAATATGTAAGAAAAGGCAGATTTTCTTCATTCGATATTATATCGATGCCCGCAATACTTCAACTTGCTGTAATTTAACCTGTAATATATAAGAAAAGGCAGATTTTCTTCATTCGATATTATATCAATGCCCACAATACTTCAACTTGCTGCAATTTAATCTAAAATATATAAGAAAAGGCAGATTTCATTCATTCGATATTATATCGATACCCGCAATACTTCAACATGCTGCAATTTAACCTTAAATAAATAGCAAAAGGCAGATTTTCTTAATTCGATATTATATCGATATCAGCAATACTTCAACTTGCTGTAATTTAACCTAAAATATATAAGAAAAAGCAGATTTTCTTCATTCGATAATATATCGAGGCATGCAATACTTCGACTTTCTGTAATTTAGCCTAAAATATATAAGAAAAGGCAGATTTTCTTCATTCGATATTATATCGATGCCCGCAATACTCCAAATTTTTGCAATTTAACCTAAAATATATAAGAAAAAGCAGATTTTCTTCACTCAGTATTATATCGACTGCCGCGATACTCCAACTCTCTGTAATTTAACCTAAAATATATAAGAAAAGGCAGATTTTATTCATTCGATATTATATCGATCCCCGCAATACTTCAACTTGCTGCAATTTAACCTAAAATAAACAGCAAAAGGCAGATTTTCTTCATTCGATAATATATTGATGCCCGCAGTACTTCAACTTGCTGTAATTTAACCTGAAATATATAAGAAAAGGCAGATTTTCTTCATTCGATATTATATCGATGCCCCATTACTTCAACTTGCTGCAATTTAACCTAAAATATGTTAGAAAAGGCAGATTTTATTCATTCGATATTATATCGATGCCCGCAATACTTCAACTTGCTGCAATTTAACCTAAAATATGTACAAAAATGCAGATTTTCTTCATGAATAGTACATAAGCCCAAAACATGTGATACTCTATATGTTAATAAGATGAAAACCATTTCTTTTTTCACTGTAATTTAAATAAAGATTTAAGAGAAACTTTCTTACAAAAATTCAATATAGACAAAAACCTAGAGAAAAACAAAATACTTAATATTGTCCTAAATCCAGTAACTAATCAACAAGTGAAATTGCTTGGTTCCTTTTTAAAGCAGTCGCTAGAACTGAGGACAGGGGGGAATTTAATTTCATTGTTTGTTTAAGATGTATATTGTCACTTTATTTGTTATATGCCTTTGGCCCTTAATTGGGCGTAAATTGTACATTTTCTTTATTAAAGTGTTAAAGTATTAAAGTTAATAGAAATATTTTTTTAAAGTTGTAAAGTTGCAGGTGTAAAAATCTATATTATATCTTTCGAAAAATAGAATTAAGGGGACGACCGGTGGGATTGGGCGATTTTCTTAAAATAAATAATTTAATCTTGGTCCCAGCTGAGACTTATATTAGTCCCAGGTCCCAGAGAAAAAGAATTAAATATTTTAATCCTACTTGTCGTGGAAATAAATGATTTATTTGTTCCAAAATTTCATGAAAATAAATAATTTTTCTAGGCAAAGAAAACGGGCAAATTATTTAAATGTGGACTTTTGAATGAAAGTAGTAAACACGCGTTTACACGATACACGCACAAGGTTTACACGATGAGCGCTAATTAATTTGGGAATGTTGAACGTTTCCATTGCTGTAAAATTAAAGTAGTCAGGGCTCTATGGCAGGTCAGAGCAGTCAGGATTCTACGACAGGCCAGAGAGTCAGGACTCTACGACCAGAACAGGTCAAAGCAGTCAGGATTCTATGACCAGAACAGGTCAGAGCATTCAGGGCTCTAGAACAGTTCTAAAGTTAACTTAGAGTAGCTTTTATAACTGCTCTATGACTGGTCCAAGTTAACTTGAAAACGGTCCTAAGTTAACTTAGAAGAGCTTTTATGACTGGTTCAAGTTAACTTGGCGAGAGGTTATGTCTGCACCCTACTGTATGGTAGATTTTTTCGCAGTAGGCAAAAGATCGTGAAAATTGGTTGACTCAGAAACAATTCTCTTGTTGTCTAGCATTCAAAACGTCAGGCTTAAAACTCACGAAAAACTTATCCATAACTTTTCTGCAACGTTCACAATACGTGTAACAGCGTATGACGACGTTTCAATGGCGTGTTATTAGCGTATACTTGACGTATACCGAACGCATCCATAACAGTCTTCCAGCATTCAGAGAACGTTTGCATAGCCTTTTGACACTCTTTCAAAGGTAGAAATGGATAGAAATGTCTCAGAAAAATACAATGCATTTGCAGGAGTGATGGCTCCACAAAAATCACAAAATTAATTTTCAAGAAGATTTGTCAGTCTGATGCTGAAATAAAGCAGTTATTTACATCTCTTTGGAATTTTGTTTTGCTTTTGACCCTTATTTTAAATCTAATACGTAAGTCCTTAGTTACAAGGTCGTTCGGTTGGCGTTCTTTGCACGTTTGAAACAACTTTCGAGAAACTACTACACATTGCGTGTATAACTTACCTTTAGCGTTCGTCTAACGTGTGCATAACTTATCAACAACACGTTGGCGAACGTCGTGAAAGTTTGGGCATGTTCAAAATTTTCCGACGCACCAAACGTGTGTCGACGTGTTTGTAACGGGTGAAGTACGTGTCTTTAACTTTTACAACGCACACCAGCGTGTACGAAAATATTTCCACACGTCGGCACACGTTGGCGCTATGCGTTATAATGTGACAGGGCCATGACTGGACTGAAAAATGGAATTACACAAATAATTTTAGTCACAATAACGATTGCAAAAATCACTCTCTACAATCGCTGTGCATTTACAACAGCAGTCTGACCAGGATACTTTATGTATCCACGTACAGGAAAAAATTAGTATGCATAGTCACCACGATGCTGCAACTATAAACAGAATACGCTTGTACTGACGTAAAGTTACACTGTAATATTCGTCATCCTCATAATATATAAACTGATGACACAATTTAAGCCATGACAATGAATTCTAAATAAAAGAACTTCATCATTCTCTTTTCCTTTCCCTTAAATTAAATTGCTCGATTACGCACACAATTCCAATGACTAATTTTAAATTCACAAATGTAGGGGACGTCTTGAACTTACTATGAGATATAAGCAAAGCTAATTGCTGAAGGTATCGTGGTGACGTCATGATGAAGAACACTACTTAGAGTGTTGTTCCTTTGCTTTGTCATACCATGTAGAGACTTTGTGTCATGTGCATTTACTCCACATCCTTTCATCGTTTATGAAAAAGAAAGGAAATGGGGTAAATGTCAAGGAGACAACATCCCATATCCAGGTTAAAACGACCAAAAACAAAGCATCTAGGGGTCACTTTGTTTGAAGTTGATTTTAGATATGCAGATACTCATTCGACGATTTTCTTCATTCCACTTCATGTTTGAAATCAGAACATTTGGTAATACAGATACTTGTCATCGAAAGACCATGCACACATTTGTTTTAATTCAGAATCACCATTTTGTCAGCAATATCAGATGATGTTTATCAAGGTGTTCATCTGTTGTTTTTCTGCTAGCTGACTAAACGTCTTGACAACAGGTGATCTTCAAATTCCTTTATACGCTTCATAAAAGTAAGGCAAACGGATGCTATAGACGTAACACAAAAATTATTTTTTTTACCCTATTGAGCATTCCTTAAATATAGTATTAATTGATGGATTCTTTTCTGGCTTCACTGGAATTCTTTCATGCTGCCGATACCCTTTGAGATATAAAGTCATTACAAAGTGTAGCAGCTGAACAAAATAATTTGTGATGACTCAGTAAAAAAACGTGCTTTTATCCGAAAATAAAGCATTATTTCCCAGTTCCTTTTGGCTAACTTCGTTCGTTCATTAATGTTTACTGCCTGGTTTGGCGTAATTGCAGCTCTGTACTTCTGAACTGATTGAACTTTTTGCAACTCAGATTTTACGCTACCATTTGTATTTTAATTTATATTTTTACTGTCAATGGGTCCTTGTCAGTGAAATAATATAATATTGTATTAAAGTATTGTGTACCACAGATGAAGTACTAGGATATACCCTTCCTTTTCTTTATATCAATGCCTCATTATTAGATATACTCGATTTAAGTGGTTTGTCCACCCGTTAAAACGCATTTCTGAACAACATCTACTCTTTAGAGGATCGCATTTTAAAGTTTAACGACATTCATTGTAATGCATTCCTTGAAGATTGGCTTATCACATTCTCAACAATAAGCGAAACAATCCTAAATATTTTAGGTTCATACACACACAGAAAGAAATCGGCAAATAAATAAATAAATGCAATTACTTTTATATATTTCACGAACTTTTGCACATTGATCCTCTAAGGTTGCAGCTTTCATATTTTACGAAAGGATATGGAGTAAATGAACATGGGACTGTAACACATTGCAATAATATCAATGTGCTGTATGGCCATTTAGGTATTCCTCATCAGCAGCACTAGAACCCAAACAAAGGAAATCCATAATTTCAAAAAAATGTTAAAATGCATAAAACCAAACGAAATCCGAATAATCAGTAATATCAAACTACGATGGTGGGAGTTAATCCTTTGGTTTTAGAATTTACATAAATTTAGATAAAGTGTACACATGAGATATTTCATAATTCATTTCAGCTTCGTATTTAACTGTTATTACCGAAAAATTCGCTGATTTACTTGTTTTTGTTTATGTTTAAGTCTCCCCTCGACATGCTTACCCTTCAGGAGCACCTGATATCACTCCCGGTTTTCATGGGAGTACCTTAGTTCTTAATTTCATCTTTTTATTTCCGTGCGTTGTGGCTTTCTCACGTCCTTGTTTTGTCTTTGTTTTTCTCTGTTGTCGTTTTTGCCATGTCCTTTGATTTTGATTTTTTTTATCATCACGTCCCTGTCTTTGTATCTTCCATCGGTATACTACTGTCGTTTCAGAGATTTTCCTTCCTTTCTACAACCACCCCTTTTAACTTTCGATAATCTTGCATCACCTGATTATCTCTTGCAACGAAGTTTTATACAGTTAGGTAAATGTGAAGTGTTTTTGACTTTAGGGAAAACAGATATTAACCGAGCCAAATAACATATATCTATTTTCGATTCCACAATATTGTTTTCGTGTATTGACCTTTCAGATTCCATGACAATTTATATTCCCCGGCAGTTTTTCCGAATATGTGTTGACAAGCGCATTTCAATTGCGCGAATTAGGGGATTAAAATACCTTTCAACTGCGCGAGATTTTCACCTGTAATCTTCAAGAGAAAATAAGTTTAAAAAAAAATCCACAGTAAAACAGTTCGCTATTTTTTCTAGCTCAGGTTTAAAGGTGAACTAAATTTTCAGAAGACTATCAAAATTCAAATGGACACAAACTGTGCACCTCTTTTAGGCAATCTGTTTCTCAAATCATATGAGGATGAACTCATCAAAGGATTTCTTCAAAATAAAAATAAAAACTGGCCAAGTCCTTTAATTTCAGCTTCTGTTATATAGATGATATTCATCCCTAAACAACCCTCGCTTTGATAAATGTTTTATCTGATCTATCCAAGAGAGCTCGAAATTAATAATACTACAGATTCTTCTACATCGGACAAACGCAATGACTTCACTGGGCGGAGCCGTGGGGGGGGGGGGGGGGNATATTCCTTGAATAAATGGCTATGAATACTTCCATATTGGATACTTGCTGGCTGACGAAAGAGGTTACCTGCAATATCAGAAATACGAAATACTTTAATCAATAGAAAGCTAAAAAATGAACATCAAATATTGACGGCAATATAGATGCACGACCGCAAAATTTGTTGTCGTTCAAAAAGAGGGCAAAAAATATCAGATTAGTAATAAAATTACAGGTTTATTACAAGTAAATTACAGGTAAAAAACTCGCGCAGATGAAATGTGTTTTCTCGTGCAATTGAAAGATTATTTTCGTGCAATTGAAAGGCCGATTCTCGCAATTGAAATGCACCGGTGTTCACATTCAAAGAATTACATCCAATCAAAAGCAGGCTTACATCTTTAAACCGGAATATATTCTAATATCTTCACATCTTACCGGATGGGTTTGCTGTAGTTTTCAGTAAATTTCACCGACATTATTCCAAACCTTGACATACTTTTACGTGAAAAATTGAAAATCGTTTGGCAAGAAAATAGTAAACGGAGCTGAAGATTAAAATAATCTAACACCATTGAAAATGCCAGGCAGACAAAATCTCAGACACCAAGGTACGACTTCAAATACTCAGACAAACCTTGAGGAATACTAGACTATAGAAAGCTCACCTTTCGGCGTCTTAGATATTTCTCTTGCACTTTCAACGTGTGTTGATTGTTTTCTCACCAAAAGTGAACCGAAACATTGGAAAATCATCTGATCTTATGGTGTACTTATTCATACGAATTTCAGATTTACAAAAATACCGAAGTTGCATAAAAACTAGTATACTAGTATATTTATACATTTCAGGTTAATTATTTTTATAAAAAAGCATACTGAGTATCTGAAGATAAAATACCGTTATAGGTTATAATCAATCAAGGACCCATTTGATATAAGCGTTCACGCTTCCATGGGTTACATGTATTTTTTGAATAATGTCTGTTTACTTTGTGTTTTTGGCCTACTTTGCATATTATATACTAGTAATGGTTCTGTTTTGTTTTACACATTTTTAATTTGCACTGGTGAATATGATTTAATTCCAAATATAATTTTACCTTTTATCTAAATACCTGTAACATATAACAAAATACCGAGGTTCCTGTGAATTAAGGTTCTGCATATGCGCATTTCGACAACTTATTTCTCATCAGTGCAGCTCAAATAAAAACATTTCGAAATCCACGAACCGAAATATGTGTAAATGCTGATGGAGAACAAATCACCAATAGGATTTAAATAGGAAAGTGTATAATGTACACATCTCCCGATTTGACTGACCAAGTTTTCTTAAAGTCAATGCTATAAGTGCTATGAAGTTTCAATGTATTGTACGGTCTTTTGGTCCATTTAAGTAAGTGAGAACCGAACCAAAACGAATAATCCAATGGCAATATCGGAAACAACAAAGAAACAGAAATACAACATGATTACGGTACAGAAAAGAAAAATGAAAACAACACAATGAAGTCGGTGTGGTTCAAAAGAAAATATTATACATCTTACCAAATAGTCCCTTGACATTTAAAAAACCTGTTGGACAAAAGCTCCATATACCTCTTACTGATGCAAAGATTCAGAAAATGAATGACACTTTTTCTATATTGCATTCAGATATTCGTTAAGGAGAAACATACCAAAAGCTTTAAAGTATTTTGATCCATACCGACGTCCATTGACAAAAATCAGAATATGAGATATGGTTGACTTTATTGTCGCAAGCTGACTTTTCCGGTGACGCGTTAAAGGAGCCAGAAAGCGGATGTGTGCGACAGTAAAATCACATTTAACCCTGAAGAAGATCATAAAATACAGTATGGTTTGCTATTATAATGCAAAAAAAACAAAAAAATCTAAAACAAGAGGGAGTTTAGTATTGTTTTGCGCCATTACGTTGCTTTTGGTTCCGACGAAAAATCGTGGATTTCACCCCCTCACAATTCTGGCTCCATCCTAATAAAATTAGCGTCACAACCATAAATGCATTCGAATCAAATATTCCGTTCAGGTAATGCTTCTTTAAACTGTTTACCTTGCATTAAGGTAGCACAACAGTCTTCTGAAGAAAATTTTCGGTCCCTGACTTTGAAAGCCTGTAACTTTGTTATTAATAAAGATACAATGACAAACGAGGTATCAAATTAAAGGAAAATGATTTAATTGAATTTTCATGCTCATTTAAAGAGTATTCTTTTTAAGTATCAATGTCTAATTTACCATATTTGGCAAAAATTTGATTTTTGGGGTAATATCTTTAAATAGAAAATAACTTACATCTTTACAGATAGCTGAATACTGTTTGCTTTATCTGAAAGATCCATTAAAATGCAACAAACCGTGTCTCAGATTTTTGATATAGGGTCTGGTTTAAAATTAAATTAAGTTTAAATTTTAACTCTAAGAAATTTTGCTTTTTCAAAATTTAAAATTAATTCAATTCAGAAGACTGTTGTGCTACCTTAACAGAAACTTTTTTTACCTCTCGTTAAACATAGTACACTAATTTTGCATGAAATGAAACTAACCTCTTTTACAAAGAAAGACAAGCACTGTACGCAAAGACAGATTCCTTTACCAAAGGTGTGATGAGAAATATAAATCGACATTAATAATAATAAGAAATTAAGCACATTTTCATGTTATATGATACATCCATCTACTTTTCAGTTGTGAAAATCCGTGAAAAAATAGCGAAGATATTTGTCAAATGAGACGAAAAATACTTTCCTACTATTTGTTCAGCTTGTCTGACAAGTCTTGGAACAAAATCTTGTCATTCCTGCGAGTTAAACTTGTGCCACTCTATTTACCTTTCTTGTGTACTATGAAATTTTCAGATGTATTATCACGGACAAGCAAAGTATAACATACTTTCTCATTTCGGTACTTGCATAAGAAACCTCCGTTGAATAATGATTTGTCTATTTAATAAACGACCCTGAATAAACTAAATGTACAATAATCTGTACATCAGATTTAAATTTGGAAATCAACATCGGAAATCTTGTCCAATTTGCCTACTATCAGAAATGCAACGGCATTATGAGATAGTCATTGTTCTGCACGTTTTGTGTCAGTCAAAATGTATTTTAGAAGGGCGTTTAGTTTGCGCAATGCCGTTTACGAAGATGAAAATTTAACATCTGTGTCGGTCCTTTCTGCAGTCCTTCTTGATCTGAGGTATCATTAAAGTTTTCTTTCCTCCTACATATGGAGATACATATCATATTGAATTATACTTTTAATCTGTTCTTAAATCGGGAATTTGAGTTTCACTTGGTCATACTGCCTGTCAAAATCAAGATTAAGATATGACAAAACTCTGAATTCGGACGACATAACAATTGATGCATGCTGAGCAGGTTATTAACAATAAAGGGATATGGAGTAAATATTTATGAATAATGATTTTGATCATTTTTTTAAATATTTTATACGATTGTGCATTCATAACCCCTCTTTCACAAAATTAACTCTAATTTCTCTAATGACTGCTCTAAGTGAACTTAGAATTGTTCTAAGCAGTTCTATGACACATTGCGATAAATTGACGATTTGTATTTTATGACAACAAATTTTCGAAAAAATATCATGAACTCTGTATGCTCGGTATTCCAGTAGCGGGAAATTACTCTTTCGGGAAATTTACCTGGATAAACAGGTAACATTTTATATCAAATATTTAATTCTTTGACTAAAGAAGGGAGAAAGTCTTTACACTGTACAAGGCTGCATATCTATCATATGCGATGGTCACAAAGATAGTTCTTCATGACATTTAAATTATAACAATGCTTTACGAGTATGACCACTTTTAGAACTGCTCTGTCGTATAACTAATATCAGAATCGCTCTAAAGTATGATCGCTTTTAGAACTTAGTGATTTTAGAGCTGTGATCATTTTTATGACCGTTTCAAGAATTGTTCTACGCATGCTTTAAATTAACTTCGAGATACAGTACATCTGATTCCAAGTTAACCCAGACTAAATTTTGACGAAAGATTATGTCTACACCCAACTAGTTGCTGGAAAGAGTTTTTGATGAACAACTATTACATTGTTCAGCTACATGCATAACAGTTATTGCTTATTTCTCCTAGTTTATAATTCAAGACAAATTTCTCTGTTGCTCGATTGTTCAATGATTCGAAGAATATGGTATTTAAATTAATATTTCTCTACAACTCACATTAAGCTTTATTTTTTAACGCTTGGTGGGTCATTGACTTTCACTGTCACACCGGCTTGTCATGGTTTCCTGTGCGTGATTGTTTTTGTCGATTTATATAAATTACCTCATTGTAGCTTGTCGCTTTCGACCAGATTTTTCTTTATTTCACTTCCAGTCATGGATTTTTACTTAGTACACTTAACTTAAACTCAAAGATCTTTTCAATCCTTAGTACGAAATATTTTCTTTGCTATGTTGGTTTGAGTTTCGGGCTCTTACCTTTTTGCACTTATATATTTCTTTTTCTATAATTCTGACCATTATATTGGCGCCCTGTTATTAAGATCCGATTTTGAACTTGTTAACTATAATTTGACCCTTCCATGGTGTAGTATGATGTGCAAGTTTGTAATTGTGTTACCTAGTCAGGATTTAGGGTTACATCATACATGTAGTTTCCGAAGCTTGGTATTGTTGGTATGATATGATACCTCCTCATTGGATACCATTATTTGGTGTGTTAAACTTGGAATCCTATGTTCTATAAATGACACTCAGTCAGCAGAAGTCTATCCTGATTGCATGCTACAATGTCAAGGACAAATACTGTCGTATACGACATTTATGCACTGTTTTATATTTGAAAATCCAATATGGATGATTGCGCCTGAACTTTGACACTAATATTAGTTTTTCTATCAGATTAAAAGATACAAAGCTTAGATGATAAATTGATCGAGACCTAAACAGCCTTCTTTGATAGAAAATCTACCGATTAAGCAGTTATCTGAAATTTCATCATATTAAGGAGCAAAAATTGAATCGATCAGACATTAATCTTACTTCAGATTAAGAAAAGAATACCACATGTCAAAACAGAAGAAAGCAGAGCATGAAATAAAGACCCAGTATTCGATTACAAAACTATAAAGAATATTTTCCGTATACCTCAATATGAAAAGAGGTTAAATTTGTTTACATCAAGGTAATGAGATTATTTTGAATTTATGCTGGTTGTAAAACCTATTACATAGAACGTAACGTTCGATTTTATTTTACGAAGAAAACAACATATCTATACAGATGAAAGTAACATATTAACACTGATGATCACAAAGCAAATTAAAACGTAAATACAGTACAACTTAAATGAATCAGCATAATGAATTACCGTTATAATCGTTCATTAACGATATCTGTCTAGCAAAGTTTATACTACTCTTTAAATTCATTGCACTAATCGTAATTCCTGTTTACATTTCTTATCGCATCGTCCGTTCACATGTTTTTTTAATCAAAATGTTTCTTGCGGAAACCAGTCCACTTTTCAACAGGCACTATTGTCTAAACCACATTTGAATCATCCTCTATGGCGAGATTGTACGAGAGCATACGTGACTACATCATACTGAATCCTCAGTGTCATGGTTGACGTTGAACTGAACCTTTTCCGATTCAGTGTCATAGTATGCTGTTGTAACTTTTCCGTCTAGTTGTTTTTCATCCGGATCTTTTTGGGGAGATTTGTTAATAACAACAGACGGTTGATTGTCAACATGAGTATACTGTGTATAACTTCCGTTAACAGGACGCTCACGGTCCCGTCTGAACAGGAATGGTAACACTTGTTTAAATTCTTTCTTGAAATTATCGTTCATCCATGCGTACAAAAATGGATTGTAAATCGTAGAGCTCATGGCTATGACATGCGCAGTGAAAAATAACAGTGTGTAGTAGAACCAGTATTGGAAATCGCTAATATATTCAGCTATCAACAAAACTATATTTAGAGGTAACCAACAACACACAAATATCGTAACCATGGCGATTAACATTTTGTTTGTACGGCGTTTTCTTTTTATTTCCATTTCGTCTCGTTCCCGTGATTTTGATCCACTTCCGATCTTTGAACGTGATCTCTTTTTTAAAGCCAATGAGACTTTCGTGTAACAATATGTTATTATACTACAAGGCACAATATACTGTAATACAAGACTTGTTACAGTAAAAAATTGTCCTGCTTGCTCTCGTGGCCATTTTTCTCCGCAGTGGTAAGATCCATCTTCTTTGGCTGTCAGTGTCATGTAGATACCTAACGGAAGTGATATTGAAATAGATATCACCCATATAGCAACGATCATAAGTAAGCATACAAATACCTTCATCCGGGGCTTAAAAGGGTATACAATAACAAAATACCGATCAACAGCAATGGCGGTAGATGTAAGTGTAGACACATAAACACAAATACCTAATGACATCGGCACTATATGACAAAGAGCCTCTCCAAATACCCAAGATCGAAGAAAATACCCCAATGGGGTGAATGGTACAGCCAATAAACACATAAGAATATCTGATACTGCCAGATTTGTGATGAATATATTTGTAATCGTTTGCATGGTTTTATTCCTCACAACAACGTACACGACAAGAATGTTTCCGCTCACACCTAACAGAAAAATTACACAATACAGAACGACGAATATTCCCATAAGTAAGGGTTTATGCATGACCGTATCGGATGTTCCGTTCATACTCAAGCTATGATTTGGAGCTTTAGTGAAATTATCCATGTTGAAATCGATGAGCTGTTCTTCTTTAAATTTTGATGGCTTTTTCTTCTGTGATGTAGTTGTTTCAAGAAAGGTTTAAACTACCTGCAAGAAACAAAGAGTAACAAAGTTAATACATCAGAAATCATCTCGTACTTCATAAGAAGAAGAATTGTAATTAATATAATTGCCATATGGAAACGACAGCAAAAAAATGGTACTAGTATAGAGACAGAAGGAAAATGAACAGTTACTATGCATTAAAATGTGGAAATATTCAGTGCCTTTACCATAACCGATACTAGTCCTAGTACCAATTTTTGATGGCGCTTCAATACGGTGATAACATAATGTTTGTCTGTCAACCTTTTTAGCTATCAGTGTGACCCAGAATATCGGTTTAAATGTGACTTACTTCACGGGTATATAATTTCTATTTGGATTTTTTATTTATTTTTATTTTTGCAAAATGTTGAGCAAATGTATTAACAACACAATGTAAATGCTTTTGGCAACAATTTTTCAATATTTGATGATTAACGAAAAAGCTTGACTGTAGGCTTTACAGCTGAATTTTCATTTTCGGAAACTGATCATGTAAAATTGTTTTAAAACATTCTGTCTGAGGTGTGTTGACAATGCAGAAACTCTCAAATAAAATGAAGAGGTCATTGTACGAATAATGCATTATAATAAGTCAATTCAGAGATCTCGTAACTCAAAATTTGATCTGAGTAGCGAGTCTTAACCTAATTTAAAAGCTTTTAAGTCAATTCAGAGATCTCAGGAGCACCAAATCTAACCTGCAGAGCAAAGTTTTCCTACTTTTAAAGCTATTTACATATGAAAAAGAAAGGAAATGGGGTAAATGTCAAGGAGACAACATCCCATATCCAGGTTAAAACGACCCAAAACAAAACATCTAGGGGTCACCATATGGTCTTCAACACAGTGAGGAACCTCACACCATATAGTAAGCCCTAAATGCCCCCCGAAAAGGTAAAAAAGTGAATAAATCAATATACGTCATTTTATCCTATCCGTCAGGTGTGAGTTCCGACATCAACCTAACAACTAGAAAAATAGAAACAGCCTCGAGTAACGATGACTTAGGATGAAAAACAGTCATACTGGGTGGGAGATATACATATAACTTGATGACAGATAATATTGGGAAGAGTGAAAGGTTCAGTGCACGTAACAGATGCATTTACATGATAAATTAGAACATTCGTTAGTGCAAGAGCAGCAGTACAATAATGCATTCAAGGTTTTATTGTTAATTTTACAAGCAAGGGATCACTAATAGCTATAAGTATATAGACACATGTACATTAATGTACAGCGTTGATTGTGTGTATTTTTATTTTGAATTTAATGTCGAATTACGTCCAAATAGACTAAAAGAACCCCGGGGGGGGGGGTAACTTCCATTATTTTGGTATACGGGGTTGTGCCAAAAATTCGGGTATGGTTTTTTGCATGAAATATATAAATTTGGGTTTGTTTTTTAAACAAATTGTATATAAATTTGCATGTAAAAATAATAATTTATATAAATTTGGAAATAAAAAAGCAAAAAAGGGCAGTTATTTATGAAACACAATTCCTGATCATTATATTCTTTAAATGATCAATATTTCATGTATTTTTTGCTGTGATTCGTTGATTTTTTAAAATTATCATTTTAAAATCAATGGTATGTGAATGTATTCGGGTCCTAAATTTAGTGTTGTTATATAAATTTGGGGTATGCTTTAAGTACATGTGTATATAAATTCGGGGTATGTTTCGGAGATCAATTTGGCACATCCCTACCAGGAAATTTACCAAGTTACCCCCCCCCCCCCGGAAAAGAACCCGATTCATAAGAAGGAAAGGAACAAAAATAACATGTTATATTGAGAATTGAACGCTTATCTCCGTGTGCCAAGTTAGTTATACATCGTATATGAACCATGGAGTGATCATTTATAATTTCAATATCAAAAGAGGCTATTGATATGCGAATTAAAATTATCTACTAACTAACTTGGTACAGGGAGATAACTGACTGATGTTTCTCATTGTACAGTCTAAGCACTACAAAACTACATTAAAATAACTGTAGAACAATGCTCGTTTGATTGTTACATGTACAACTGCTGCGTTATGCGAGGGGAATTTCCTTGATATTTTTGGGTCATAAGCACCGTTTAAATTTGTGCTTATTATTGAAAGCCATTTGGTATTATTTGTTTTAATTTGATTATTTTAGGACCACTATCTCGCTGACTTTTATAACTATCTATTTTCAATACTCATAGTGTGTATTTAATATAGTTAAACGGATGTGCATTGCCATTTACATGTAATTCTTTTTTACATTTTCTACTTTATTATGATGATGCGGATAATGAATGTTCAGTTTTCTAAGTTATTTAATAGCTAATTTGGAACACATTCATAAAAATATATTTCATATTTTACGAAAGGATATGGAGTAAATACACATGAGACCATAGCACATATGTTAACTCCAATTGCAACAATTTTAATGAGCTGTATCAGAATGTATTGAGAGGAAAGCTTTATGAAAAAGAAGCAAAAAAAAAAAAACAAACAAACAAACACCGAGAAGCTCGAACAATATTTTGAGAATCGGTCAAATTAGAAATTATTTTGTCCATGTACACTATGGTCACATAAAATTAAATATTTTATTGAGTAAATTAACATGAGACCATAACACATATGTTAACGCCAACTGCAATAATTTTAATGAGCTGTTTGGCCATTTCGGAAATTAATTCCTCATCAGCAGCACTAAAACCCAAACATAGGAAATCCACAATTTAAAAAAAAATGTTTAAAATGCATAAAACCAAACGAAATCCGAATACTAGTAATATCAAATACAGGTAAGGACAAAACTACGATGGAGGGATTTTAACCTTAGGTTTTAGAATTTATATAAATTTAGATAATAGTAATTGAACAAAGCCTTTTTCTCATTTAAATAGAAATGTTAATTGCTGCAGACGTTGCAGCTAAATTTGAAAGACGTCTGTAGAATACAAACAAGGCATATTACAGTATGAAACCCTATACTATCTGAAAATTTGTCAGAAAATGTGTTTCCAGTGTTTATAATAGAGGTGTAGCAATTGATGGAGCATACAAATACTGACTAAATACCGAGGTTACTGTGAATTTACTTTCTGCATATGTGCATTTCGACAACTTATGTCTTCTCAGTGCAGATAAAATCTAAATGTTTGGAAGACCATATACTCAAAGATATTTAAAAACTGATAGAGAACAATGATGAGGCTGATTGCGATCATAATCCTATTAAAGTTAAGAAGTTAACCGTTGAAAGTAATTAGTATTTTAAATGTTACTTTTATTTTTTTAAATATTCTGAAGAGCGAGTTACCCTCAAATTATAAGCAACAATGTACAAGGTACTTTTATTTTTTAATTTCTTTTTT
>MJUU01018103.1:46204-103882 GCA_002080025.1 Modiolus philippinarum | reverse complement strand
ACGAAAGGATATGGAGTAAATACACATGAGACCATAGCACATATGTTAACTCCAACTGCAACAATTTTAATGAGCCGTATCAGAATGTATTGAGAGGAAAGCTTTATGAAAAAGAAGCAAAAAAAAAACAAACAAACAAACAAACAAACACCGAGAAGCTCGAACAATATTTTGAGAATCGGTCAAATTAGAAATTATTTTGTCGATGTACACTATGGTTACATCAAATTAAATATTTTATTGAGTAAATTAACATGAGACCATAACACATATGTTAACGCCAACTGCAATCAATTTAATGAGCTGTTTGGCCATTTCGGAAATTAATTCCTCATCAGCAGCACTAAAACCCAAACATAGGAAATCCACAATTTAAAAAATGTTTAAAATGCATAAAACCAAACGAAATCCGAATACTAGTAATATCAGATACAGGTAAGGACAAAACTACGATGGAGGGATTTAAACCTTAGGTTTAAGAATTTACATAAATTTAGATAATAGTAATTGAACAAAGCCTTTTTATCATTTAAATAGATAATTGCTGCAGACGTTGCAGCTAAATTTGATAGACGTCTGTAGAATACAAACAAGGCATATTACAGTATGAAACAGTCAGTCATGGTTAAAGTATTCATCCCTATACTATCTGAAAATTTGTCAGAAAATGTGTTTCCAGTGTTTATAATAGAGGTTTATCATATGTTTAGTAATAAATACAGACGTTTTGAATATGTGATACAGTGCATGACGTTCATTTCGTATTCACATTATGACGCCATACCCTTTATCGCATGCCCTTTATCGTATTGCTTACCCTTTATCGCATACCCTTTATCGCATGGCTTACCCTTTATCACATACCCTTTTTCAGAAAAAAAAAATCAACTTTACTTTTTTTTATTAAAAAAAAATTTCGGGGGTTAATTTTTTTTTTGGGGTGAGGATAACAAAGATTTGTTTGGGTGAAATTGTTTTGTGAGGATCAGTCAAAAAAAAAACTATCAAACTTTTTTCCTTTACATGTTGGATATAGTCCAAAATTTCTAGTCCTTTCAGCCCATTTTGAAATTTTCCTCTTCACAAAATACATGCATTTTCTCTTACCGATTTCAATTTTTGACAGTATTTTTCGGATTAGTAGTCTTCTGTTTAAATATATGATAAACTGTATAATATATGGCAAAATCATTTTGCCATGTATTATTCCCTATGTAGCAATTGATGGAGCATACAAATAACTAAATACCGAGGTTACTGTGAATTTACTTTCTGCATATGCGCATTTCGACAACTCATGTCTCTTCAGTGCAGATTAAATCTAAATGTTTGGAAGACCATATACTCAAAGATATTTAAAACTGATAGAGAACAATGATGAGGCTGATTGCGATCATAATCCTATTAAAGTTAAGATGTTAACCGTTGAAAGTAATTAGTATTTTAAATGTTACTTACTTTTTTAAAAATATTCTGAAGAGCGAATTACCCTCAAATTGTAAGCAACAATGTACAAGGTACTTTTATTTCTAATTTTTTTTTTATGATTTTCAAATATTCAATATTTATCTTTAAGATTTCCTGCAAGAGTTGGTGACATTTTAAATGGTAAAGCAAACGAAGTATTTTTTAAAATTTTATTTGTTTTTTAAGTTTCCTTTGGGATTTAGCAAGAGTTAACAAAATTTGTTTTTCTTTTATTTTTATTTCATTTTATACTTGCTATAATATTAACTTCAGTGACATTTTACAAAGTTTGCTGACATACGACATTACAGATTACACCCACATAAAATGCAGAAAATATAACACACTGCATCATTTCGCTCACGGTTTGTTTACATTTTTCTACTGTTTATGTGGACATGTCTATGTGTGCGTGTTTTCCGTCTGTTTGAACTACTCCATGGAAATTTCTAATAAATTGTACATTTTACCATATTTGTACATTTTTTGTTTAAATCGTCGTGTTTTCGACCAACGGTTTCTCGTTGCAAAATGCAAAACAAGTGCGAAATTACACACGCAAGCCACCTCAAAGGACGGTAAGATGTCAAAGTGTTTGAAAGCGCTTTATGATCATTCGGGGAACCATCTTCTTCAAAGAGAAGAAGTGCATTTGACCAAACGTATGATTTTAGTTATAATTTGCAAGAGCAACTTATTGCATAGAAGCAAAAATTCAGTTGTAAAAGATATGGAGTTATTGATTTCAGTGTTAAAGGTGTTTGCTTTCAAAACTACTTTCGGGGCCTGGGTGGCCGAGTGGTTAAGGTAGTTCTACTACCTATACAAGCACTGTAGTCTATCACCACTGCGGTGTGAGTTCGCGTCCCACTTTGTACATATTAAAAAAGGGTGCACTCGACTTACAATCGTAAGTGTTACCTGCCCAAGGTCGGTGGTTCTCTTTGGGCACTGGCCTCCTCTACCACTAAAACTGACCGTCATGAGATAGCTGAAATACTGCTGAAAGTGACGTTAAACCCCATATCAATCAATCAATCAAAACTGCTTTCCCAAGTGTATGAAAATAACTAGAGTTTTCAGAACTGTCGATCAGTTCCCCATTGTGTATATACCAGTAATCACAATTCTTTAACAACATGGTCTAGCCTCGTTTTTCATCATGGTCATTCTTTTCCATTCCAACTAAAGACAATAAATATCAAATGACTGATTTGCTTCGGCTGTCATTGGTTGTTTATTGTTATTCTTCATAAACAATAGCCCCGTGGAAAATAAATGGCTAATAAATCGTCTTTCATCTCCCGGCGAACCGTGATATAAATACATTTACCAAGAAACAATATAGAATAAAATCCCATAACGGATAGATGTTATTAACCAATATGGCTTTAGTTTGTGAAGCATACGACTGGTCATCTTTTAGTAACTAACATAATGTTTCTTTGTGGCGTTTTTGTTTACTAATTATCGAAAATTAATAATTCCCAGTTAGTAAATAACATCGAATTGTGTTTTATTCAATGGTTTTGATGCCGAATGCACAGTTTGAACCGTATTTATTGTGATATTTTGAATAGCACTCTAGAGCCCTTGAAATATAAATAAATTTCGATTACAAGTGGCATATATATAAATCAAACAGAAAAATAATTCCACACATTATATTGTCCGGCATGCAAATATTTCGTAGACTTTGGGGTTTTCGATCACGCAAGTCGATCGTTTACAAATTGCTGGCGTGTTAAAGGTCAATAGTGTCAACTTCTGTTCCCGAGGATATTCCTATTCCATCGTAAACAAGTTATATGGTTTTAAGAGTTTTTTATTCACTTGTGTTATGATTGCAATATTTTTTTTATTCATGTTGACATTTATGATAAAAGAAGAGGAAATAACGATGGACTTGGATGTGACAGATAATATGATGTACGGAAAAGAGAAGCTAATAGCCATTCCTTACAAACAACGGCAGTAGAATACCAAAGGAACAAGGGAAGCGAAGACCACAAAAATCGAAATCCAAAGACATGGCAAAAAGTAGTGACAGATGCAATTTCGAGCCATCTTTCTCCTTACAGAACAATGTCAAATATTTGAAATAATATAAGCTCTTAAACACAACGCATTCATTTGCATTTCAGCGAAAACTTCTTCCTCTATTCTTTTATCTTTTTGTTTTGTTTTTCTTTCCTCCTGTTTTGTTTGTTTGTTTGGTTGTTTTTTTTTTGGCTTGTTTTATTTCAATATTTAGCAACAAATGTCCATTAAAATGTAGGTCGAATGTATTGTAGGCAACACCTCTTTGCGTGAGAACGAAAATTGTGAAAGTACTACGGGACTTTCGAGATAGGAACTGTCGTGTAATTGAAGGCGGAAACGATCTCCAAAAATACCAGTAAGAAGGATAACTGGATCCTGATCTATTGAAATAAACATGTACCACCATACAAAACAAACTATTTATGAAATTGAAGTGAACTAATAATTTGTCCAGCATGACAATTATTTATCTAAATTTAAATTGACGAAAAACAATCAACCAGAAGCGCTACAAACTGATCAGATATAAATCACCCTTAGCTCAAAAGTGTTCATTAATTAGTGCTTCCCTCTCAAGGTATTGATGTTTTGATTTTTGTCGTATAATAATATATTTGCTTCCGGAGTGAACACAATTCAAAAGTCCCGTATTTGACATTTTCCCTCGATTTGTCCAGCTAACAATGTAGCTATGGACAAACTATATATATATAGACCTATGTTGGTACAATGGTATACAGAAAGACAGAGACATATAACATGATACATTTACACATATGTTGAAGTAGCAAAAAAGAGAAAGAAAATCAATCAAACAAGCATGTAAAAAAGAACATAATATACAAAGGAATGCATAGTTTAGAGTTATCAGAGAGGAACCATTTTTTTATTTATGATTCGGCTTTGTCTTTTATTGCACCGAAAAAGCATATTAATGGAAGTAAATTTCAACGTCATCTGTGTTGCGCAATAAAACAAGTATGATAAATATGCAGAAAATGCCCCACTTTCCAAGTCGAGGATGGTACCTAAGGTACCAACCTCAGACTTTGCTGTTTTTAGGTGATTTGATTTTGGGTTGATGATTTCTTGAGGTTATAAAGTTTTTGGCGCCAGTTTTTACTTACTAACGTTATAGAATATGTGACGTTATCACAAAGGAATTCAATGGCATTGGCGCTAGCAACGTTCTCAACAACGAGACGGGTGCATGGGATTTGTACCAACGGGTTGCCATCCAATCAAAAGCCGGCATTCATCACAAGCCGGGGATAAATTTATTTATCAATGTCTATTTCAATGTCCGCTAAATATAATAAGTATAATTGTCCATTTTATTAACAGAGACGATATTGGACGATTAATAGATTTTTTTTCTGTGTAATCAGTGTACAAAAAATGTATAATGGGTAATGACAAAGCTAATAACACATGCTTAATGACTATGATTATATAGCTTATTATATTACTATGATGTCAGTTTCCTTCAAATTGGATCTTTGGATATAGCTATGAGTTAAGGTGGCTCATTCGTCACATTTTTGAATTTGTGTCAGATTTCTGAACTCCTCTGGTTTTCTCCATTCAATGGCTTACAGAATTTTGCACAGGGACCCCCACTTTTTGTTTTACAAAAGTTTTCTACAGGGCAAATTAAGACACCTAGATTTCTTAAAATTCTTGATATTACTTCCTAGCTCTAAGACAAAAAAAAGTCCTAATGTTAAATTAAGGGAAAATCCAGAGAAATCCATTTCCCGCCATCTTTTTAATGTCTTCTATCTCTGTTAAGGAGACTCACTCATGATGTTGTTTATA
This sequence comes from Modiolus philippinarum, assembly GCA_002080025.1. NCBI lineage: Eukaryota > Metazoa > Mollusca > Bivalvia > Mytilida > Modiolidae > Modiolus > Modiolus philippinarum. The sequence goes on along the minus strand of MJUU01018103.1, from coordinate 98,554 downwards.
TCAAGGATTTCTTGAAACCTATTTTAATTTACTAAGCATTGTAGACTGAATGAAATGGTAAAAAGAAATATATAGGTCCGTGTGCTTTTTACTGAGATACAAGTCATTAAAAAATTTGGCGGGAAGTGGATTTCTCTGGATTTTCCCTTAATTTAACATTTAACATTTTAGCCATTGAACTTGACAAAACCAGAGGAGTTCCGAAATCTGACACAAATTCAAAAGTGTGACGAGTTAGCCTCCTTAAACGCACCTGTGCCGATATATTTCTTATTACCGTTTCACTAAGTATAAAATGTTTCATCTATTTGAATAGGTTTCAAGAAATCCATGATATAAACAACATCAGGGGTGAGCCTCCTTAAGTCACAAGATATCCATAGATTCATTTCAGGTAAATATGTTCCTACAAAGATAAAACTAGAAAATTGTGAGCAAAGCTCACTAATATACACCACCGTTCCCCCGTTTAATTTCAAAAATAAAAAATCCAGAATTTTTTTTTAATCTAATCAAATAAAATTTTCAAATAGATGGTGCACCATGACAATATGCATTTAACATTCTGTGAAAATTTCGGTGAATTCTAGGAAGAGTTGTCGCCACAAAGTGTGTACCCTATGGTAGACGGACGAACAACACCATGATCACTATATACCGCCCACTAAAGCGATGGGTATAAATACTAGTAAATTGACGTCGAAGGCGCTTGTCAGTGATTTTTTAACGTGTTTTTTAATTCGAAGAGTACCAAATCCTAAAATTTCTTTGTGTGATTGCCAAAGCACAACCAAACAAAAAAGTCCAAAATAAACATTCTACGTACTTTAATTAACAAACAATTTTTTAAAAGAAAGTAAACATTCCATACCAAACAGTTAGAACATTTTGCGACACAAATAAAACATTGTAGTTGTAAAACAACAGCACTAAATTTTGGCATAAAAATCCATCAACTAATTTGCTGTGGTAATGAATTTCATATAATGCCCATGATAAAGATGTGTGCGGTTTTATACATATTTGCTAAAATTAAAGGAAATAACGTTCTAATTATCTCACTAGTTAACGGAATTTCTATCCCTGTTGGACTTCTACTCTTCCAATTATTTCTATTGTGTTTTCCAATATTCCATTCCCTGTCAGTTCCTTGCTTTAAGCTAATAAAAAGTTGAATTGGCAAAAAAATGGATATTTCAATCGACATGGCGTGTCCTTACAAATGGTACCGACAACTGGGATTAATTTCAGAGTACTATATTTCCTGTTCATCAATGTATGTTTCTCATAATATTCTGAGAGCCAGAAATAAAAAAAATGCCACTACAAGAGATATAGTTTATGTAGGCCTAACTTGAAATCGAGTTACAAGTACATCTTTCTAACTGCATTACGTGATCTTAAAAATTTCTGTTTACAAATTATGTGACCTGTGACACGAATTTTAAATCCCACACAATGGAATATGATTTTTTTTTTATTTCTAGCCAATTGTTTCAGTTTTCTTTTTATACCCCCGCTTTCCTGTTTCGTAACACTAGTTTAAAGAAAAAAAATAAATCGGAACACGAAATGACAAACACAGACAACTGGGGAAAAAATGAGTCTGTGACTATTAAAAATTCCCTTTACAATTTAATCGAAATAAATTTGTTTCTGTGATCACGGGAGGAATGTATATCAGTAACAATTTGTTAGAGCATTTATTATCAACCGAAACAAATATGTTACAGTGACAGAGTCTACCAACCAAATAAAGCCATTTCTTTTACAGAACTATCATGACAATTATAAAGTCAGTCTGATCGTTGTCACTGGAGATTTAATGAACTAAAGAATAACATTTAAAAAGGCGAGCTGAAATGAGCGAGATAATCTTTTCTCTCTTGCGGCTTTTTAATCGTTATATCCACGTTAACCATTAAAATGAGGTTTGGTTGCAAATGACATGCAATTAAATGTTACGTTTTATTTCTGCTGGGTATTTTGTAACTGTATCTGTATTCATAATTACAAAATCTCCCATTCTGCAAGCATTTGTTGACTTAATAACATAAGAAACGTGTCATGCAGTCACATTTTAGTCTTTATAATCCTTCACTTATGCATAGTATAAATATAGCATTAATTTAGCACAAGTATCAGCTTTTACAAAAACAAATAGTTGAAAACGGCTCTATATATTTCAGTTATTGTGTGCTTGTTCGAGAGAGAATTTCTCTTGATATTTAGGCACGGACCATTTGATTTTAAGGGGGGAAGCCTGGCTCAACAAAATTTCCTAGCATAGTATTTATGGAAAAAAAAATCACGGCTCTGTTAAAATACCAGCCCCCCCCCGATAATCAAATGGTCCATGCCTTACTATTTTTGTACATGTAGTTCCCAAATAATATTCTGCCCACTTGTTAAAATTCACATAATCTTAAAGTCGACTTGATGAATGCCCTGTGTTTGTCTATATGTTGTTGTTGTCCAATAGTTTGAAACATTAATGTTGTTGTAGGGCAACGGATGACGGTGATTGTAAGAGCACTTTGCCAGTTAAATTTTTGTGTTTTGAAATGTGATAAATAAAAACATGGGTGCAGCATTGTTCTACATTTAGCACACAACACCATGTATGCGTGTCATGAAATTTTTGTCACGTGGTGTTAAAGGCGGATTTTTTTTATTCCGTTGAAAAAAAACAAACAATTGCAGCTTGCACTATGGGGGGACAATGGTCTGGACTTTAAGTACACCGTAGTAAGATATCGAGTGCATCTACCTTTTTTCTTAATTTCAGGAAGGCGAATAATTCAACTGTCTTGATCTTGTCCATAATATCAAAACCTTAAATTTCATACGACTAGTTTGTACCTAAATCAGATCGTTTTTTTGTTTTTTTTTGTTTTTGTTTTTTTTTCCCAAACATATCAAAGAAAATCATTCCGAGCAGTAAATAGATCAATGCATCGATTTTAGAACTATTAATTAGAATCAAAATAAATTATAATATACCGAAGTTGCTGTAATGTAGTTCCTGCATATGGCAATTTCCACAACTTATGTCTCTTAAGTGCAGATCAAATCAAAATATTTGCAAATTTGTGCAAGCTACACATGTATGTTTATTTTAGTATATTTGAGGTATTTGAACAACGCTATCAATCAAGAGAAAAAATACGAATGTTATGCTTATTAATGTTAAAACTACAAAATAGAAAAAGCTTGCATGAATTATTTAGTTTTGTCGACGGTTATATCGGGCATTTGTGTTTATTCAGTTGGGAAAATAATATCTTCTGTTATATGCCTTATTTTTATTTGGGAGAACAAGATACTATGTAAAATTACGACACATGTATGCTCGACAAACTGATATAACGGTTGTCTCAACAGATGATGGCGAAATCAATGACAATATGTATTTCACAATTATATCTTTAATATTAATATTTTAATAATTGAGACATTTAATATTTGCAATCCGCACTGAATCTTCAACGATAGAGGAATTTCAAAACAATCGTTGAAAATTGGAAACGTAATATTATACTTCCTTGTAAAAAGTCAAATGACAATTTTCTCGCAGGGGTGAAATCGGCCCTAAACAATGTGAAAACATTTGCTACAAAACTTTACATTTTTGTTTCCTTTCTAGATAAAACATTCGCAAAATCCATTAAAACAGTTGAAATTGGTTTCTTTAAACACAATAACATCGAGACGCTGTTGCTGTACATTGCAACCAATGTTATTTTAACCCCAAATTGCAATAGGTACAAAACTGTATAGGCATAAAATAGTCTAAAATCTATATTTATATCATAATAACAGCCTTTATCTCGGGACTGTGATATATTTTCACTTGAACTTCTAACATTAAGAACAGCAATGTTCTAAATAATTTAGAAGTCGCGTATTATCTATACATGTAGGTCCGTTTATGCACTCTTTTCTGTTCGCCATATGTTTTTCACACGAAATGCACTTTCTGTATTTCATTGGTTTGTTTTTATAGATTTCTTGAAATACGCAGTCATATTTTTCATTGCGACTGCGACACGTTCAACACGATCTGAACACTGTTTTGTTTTATGTGTCCTTGGTTTATTGTAGTATTCCTCATGGTGGTCTCAAACTACAGTATTGTAAAAATTGTATATCGGAACACCAGTTGCTACATTTTACAAAATTTCTCGTCAGTAGCTACATGTATAGTTTTTGGTAATATTCTGCTCCGCTTTGATATGGATCAACGCTAACAACATTTGCATATGTAAACGGAAGTCGTCATAGAAACAATCAATTTAGACACGTACATGTATTATATATTACAGTCTGTTAGTGCCCTAATATGGTTTATACACGGTCAGTAAAATTTTATATTGGGCGAGAGCGTAGCTCGAGTCCCAATATTAAATTTACTGACCGTGTATATACCATATTAGGTCACTAACATACTGTGTAATGTTTATATCCTACCGATAGTCCAATAAAGCATGATACGACCACAGCATATCGACCACTGAAATTTGAAAAAAAAGTGTAAACTAAAACGAACATGGACACAGTTATTCGCTGGACACAATAGGGACCTTGTCACATAAATTAATTTGACAGGAACTAGTGAAAATCAAAATTAGCCCTTTTAATCCCTTATTAGAAGGATATCATAAGAGCTAAGAAAAATCTGTTGACTACCAACTAAAAGCTTACATTAAGAGAAATCCGAAGAAAAAACTCATATTGAAATCCAATGAAAATGATTCAGAAATATTGCAATTTGGCCCCTTTGACCCCTTATAGCTTGGAAACCGCAAGAGCTACGCAAAATCTATTGCCATACTACTGAAAGCTTACAATGAGAATAATCCAAGGAAAAAAATCTCAGCAAAATCTGATGAAATAAAAAGATTTCACATATTTCTGATAATTGTAAACTTGGCCTCTTTGACCCCTTATAGCTCAGAAATGGTTAGAGCTACGTCAATTCTGTTGACATAAAACTGAAAGCTTACAATGAGAGGAATCCCAAAAAAATCCCATCAAAATCTGATATAAAATAAATATTTTAGATTATCTGCATGTTTGCAATTTTGGCCCTTAAGGCCCTTATACCTTGGAAAGGAAACAAGTTATAAAAAAATCTGATAGTGCAGCACTAGTTAATTTTTTATATGGAATCGATTGCCAAAAACTGCATCAAAATCCGACTTAAAATTTTTGAAATTCGTCCCTTTTGCGCCCCATTTATCTCGAGAACGGTGCATGCCACATGAAATCTGTTGGCATACTACTCATTGTAAATTTTCTAAGAAGTACACTGAAAGAAACCCCATCAAAATCCGATAAATGATAAACATTCGTCAGTCAAATATGTGAAAACACCCAATTTTGCCCTCTTTGACCCATTTTTTTTAGAAACGGGAGGGCTCACAAACCAAAAACCAATCCAAGCCTTCCTTTTGTGCCAAGGAACATTGTGTTAAAATCTAAGAAAGATATATCAACTGGAATTTAAGTTATTGACCAAAAACAAAAGTGTCTACAGACGACAACGACGACGACGACAGCAACATACCATTATACAACCACATTTTCGGCGGTCGTATAAAAAACATATAAAAAAGTGTGAAAACCGCAACAAAAGTGTTGATGTATTTGTTTTTGCGAATAAAATATGTTTAATGTAAATGTATTTTTCACGGTCACCCCATATTGAATAGATACGGTCAGCACATGACGTTGCTTGACCAATCAGCGTTTAGGGAATTTACTAGAGGTAGGATATGAGAAATTATACATTACGTACTTCCAGGTAAAAGGTTGCATTTTGAAGAGGGGTAGGTTGGTATATGTAGGTACTCATATTTTTTTTTTATTTTTGTTCCTCTTTTTTTTATTTCTGCTTATTTTTCTTTTAATAAATTTTGTTTAGGTATTTTTTATTATTATTATTATTTTTTTTTTTGAGAAACCAAATTGTCATTTTCTTACACAAACGCATCAAGTGTACAGATGAAAGATTGGTATTGAATTTTGATAATTATTGTACATTTTAGGGAATATTTTATTTGCTTGCTTCTTTTTAAGGGGTTGGCTTCGAAAATGACATTCGAACAACCAACAATTTTTTATTTTTGTTTGGCTTCGGAAGAAAAACTTATTACAATGATACTGTTTCACCTTCCGCAATAAAACACATTTTTTCGTAATTGCAATGGCGGCGGACATATATAGATTTGGTAAAATAAATGTGTTTGTCGAAATAAAACCGCTTAGAATAAATCAGCGACTGATTTCTTTACATAATGGATAAGAATTACAGAATTTTACATGGAGGTAAAAAGTGTCTGGGTCAATACTGTTGACAAGACAGTTAATTCATGCTTCTGAGGGAAAGAGCAAACCTGTATTGTCCCGAAGTGATGTAAACTGCCTGAGGCTGAAGGCAACAGTTCGCAAGTCATTCCAGTATCGGAACAATAGATTTTGCTGTCTCCTGAAACGGGGCATCAAATTACTGTTTTATAAATGTATATAAAAAATTGATAGGTGTTCCATGGATCACTTTTGTCGCCTGCACTACAGAAGAAAATCTGTAAAATCAAAATTTTAAGTATCAGGTGCACAATTATATCAAGTGATCAACATATTATGACTAATAGTTTTGAAACAGTACCATGTTAACAAACTAAATTAACAAATGAGCTATTTTGACTCAGTGAACCTCTAAAATCTGTAAAATCAAAATATTACGTATCAGATACACAACAAGATTGGTTGGAATCTGACTTATAGCTATGATGGAGTTGAGGATTAACTAACCAGAATAGCAAATGAGCAACTTTGGCTCCGTGAACCTCTTATACTGTAAAATCAAAATTCTAAGTATCAGATACATATCTACAACATATCCTGAAAGTTTGGTCGGAATTGGGCTAGCAGTTTTGAAGGACATGCGGATTCAAAAACCGACACACTCACAAATGAGCAATTTTGGCTGCATGAACCTCTAAAATCTGTTAAATCAAAATTCGAAGTATCAGGAATATAACTACAACAGATGAACAAGATATCCTGAAAAATTGGTCAAAATGGATCAGTAGTTTGGAAGGAGTTGCGGATTCAAAAACCGACAGACGACGCAGGACGACGTATAGTAATCCCTATGTGTATACTCAACTTACAGCAGGCGACTCTAAATCTAGCCTATACAGTTTGGATATACATTGAAATAGCAGATTTTGGTTGTGTGTCTCTTTTTAAGGGGTTCGGATTCGAAGAAGGCATTTGGGCAACCAAACATATTTTTTTTTCGTTGGGCCTCGCCACAAATAACCTATTACAATGATACTGTTTCACCTTCCGCAATTAAACATATTTTTTCGTGATTGCAATGGCGGCAGACATAAAAAGCATTGTTAAAATAAATGTGTTTGTCGAAATAAAACCGCTTAGAATAAATAAGCGTCTGATTGCTTTACATAATGGATAAGGATAACAGAATTTTACATGAAGGTAAAAAGTGTCTGGGTCGATACTGTTGACAAGGATGTTACCAGTATACAGTTAGTTCATGCCTCGGAAGGTGATGCAAATGACTTGTGAACTGTTGCTAAGGCTGAAGACAACAGTTCGCAAGTCCTTGCCAGTATCAGGGGCAATAGTTTTTGCTGTTTCCTAAAACAGAGCATGAGGTAACTGTTTTATTAACTAATATGAAAAAATTCTAGCCTGTACACAAAATTTCCATAATGGAAGAATTTGAATGACGTAGCACTGTGCAATCATTTTGTGCATGAACCAATTCGTTCCGAAATCTGGAAACGGTGACGTTAAAATTTCCATGAACTAGTTTAAAACGTTACACATGCAAAAGCGTAATTATCAATTAATAATGTTTTATCTCATGGATCGTTACGGGATACATGTATCTGTTTTCCAGATGATAACAGATCTTTCCCTCTACAACTAAAGTTTGTTTTTCCTCTATCGGATTTGACTTTACTACCGGAGTGTACATGTTCAACACGGCGGGTGTCTTATTAGAAGCAGGAGATGCTTACTCTACCGGTACACCTGATCTAACCCAAGGTTTATATTGGGTCCGTGTTGTTCATCTGTAGGTGTGTCTTCATTTTTATTTTTTGTCCCGTACTCAAGTGGTATCCTTATTTCTTAGTGTTTCCGATGTTGCATTTGTCCATGGATTGTTCGTTCTTTTGTCTGACGGTTCTCACTTACTTTATCTCAATTCCTGGATGACTAAATAACAAAATATCGTAGTTACTGTAAATGTTCTCATTGCATATGGCAATTCCGTCAACATATGGCTTTTCAGTGCAGATCAAATCAAAACATTGTAAATACAGAAATCGAAATTTACATAAGAGCTGAGATAGAGAACAAATAATCAAATAATTAAATGCAAAAGGATCTAAATTGAAAGATTGAAATTCAAAATCAACTGGGACAGGGAGATAATCATTAATTATAAACAAAATTTTCAAATTAAGATATTATAAGTTTTAAGATAAAATAAGGGAAAGCATTTCGACAACTTATGTCTCTTCAGTTCAGATTAAATCTAAATACTTGGAAGACCATAAACTAAAAGATGTTCCAAAACTGATGGAGAATAAATATCCAATATGATCTAAATGAAAAAACCAAATTCAGCTAAGGACAGAGCTTCTTCGCATGAGGGAGATACTCCTTAGTTTTCAACAAATTTACAACAAAAAATCAGATATTATATGTTTCAAATAAAATCTGATTTCTGGACAAAAGCACCAAAGTACTGGTTACTGGGTTGGTGAATACCCTCGAGGACTAGGAGTGCACCAGCAGTAACATCGGCCGAGTGGTTATAAATAACAAAATACCAAAGTTACTAAAAATTTACTTTCTGCATAATTATATTAAATTTTTATAGGTGCATACTTTATTGCTGACGAACTAAATATCATGACGACTACGCTTGGAAAGTAGCGCATTTGATTTTCGCATGCGATTCAATAGTGTTACATCTCTACAATCAATAGAAAAGACAACAAATACAAAAAACTAATCTACAGACTGCGTGGTTATCAACTGACCAATGTAAAATGCAATAATTGGATATATTTTTGCAAAAGTATCACTTCAAGCATCGTTCTTATAAAAGAAGGTTATTAAAAACTAAATAAAAAAAAACTTCAGTTGAACATTAACAACCAGTTTGATTGTCAAAATATATTGGCACATTTGACAAAAATATTTCTATTGGCCTATGAAATATCTTTGACATCTTTTCTTTGCGTGCCAGTTTATCATGTTATATCCAATCGCATCAGAATACATAAAAGTGATGTTTACTTGTTTAAAAAAGAATTTCTAATGACAAACCATATACAATCCTATTATCTTAAAACACGAACGTTGATAGAATTAAAATATCAAAGGAAGACGTATTCCAACATCTTTCTTTTTTAATTTGCATCAATCCGAGTATTAGCCTGATCTAATTGGATTGGATTAAACAGCCCAAATTTATAAAATCTCGTCAAAGTCACGTTGATAGAATTAATCAATCAATGGAGATTTAGATGGTCTAGTAGTGCCCTTCAAATTACAACTTGACAGAACAACAAAACAATAAGTTAGTTACCAATAGACTTGTGAGTCTATTTCGTGCCATATTAATTTTGTTATCGGCTCTTATTGAACGCCTTGTTCCTTCCGAACATTGTCGTATTTGCGAGCTAGACTATACCTAATAAGTCAAGCCAATCAATAAGAACGTTGGAAACTTGTTAACGAAGTCGTGTGTCACATTTCTTTGTACTTCCTTTCTTTATTTATGATTGAGACAATAAATTTACTTGGGGAAAAGACAATTCTGACGTCATGAGAGGGATACCATTACTGTTTTGAATTATATTTGTTCCATTAACGAGACAGTTCTACAAATAATATGATATATTTCTCCTAGACGAAACAAAACATTAATATCATGCCCTTTATACAGAAACAAGACCAACACTGAGTCGGAATGAACCTGCGGTCGCTCCATCTTTTACAAAGTCTTTTATTTTTATTAAATTGAAGTAATAAAATACCTCATTATAAAAAATGAAGTCTGGTATGGAAAAAGACTTGCTTTAACAAAAGTGCATGTACATTATGCAAGTCGTCAGTGCTGGAGCTATGTCATTTTTTCCCTCTATCTAAATTCCCTGTTCGTTCTACTTTTGATTTTTGTATATGTTGCCAATTATTCAAATCGTTCCATGTTTTGTGTGAAAGCTGCTAAGGAAATATGCATATACTGTGTGTATTTGCCTTTTATAGTAATATTAAAATTCAGCAACATCATTATAAGTTATAAAGATAATTATTGTTAGGTTGCCATGACAACTAAGCGGATGTTTACAAATCAAAATATAATGTATTCACAGAAGACCCATTAGTTATACGGATTTGAAAAACACACAAGACGGACTAACAAGGAGATTATCGTAAATCATTTTATTCTTGAGAAAAAAAATTGGTTACCATGACGACTCAGCTCTTTCAGTATACAATTATTCTATTGTATGGGTAGTAAATGTTAGCTACATCTCTTCCAGCATTAAGCAAACTAAATCGATTTCTATATTTTTAAAATAATTTTACATACTGCACTGACGTTTAACATACCGTTTGCGAAAGTTATCTCTTTCAGATTTGTTCCATGGTATAATTTCAAGAAACATTTATTTTATTTCATTTTATTAGTTTTTTGAATTATTTGTATTATTAGTTTATCTTACAAAATTCAGTGTAATATGGCGAATAATTGTTTGACAATTTTTTACATTTATATTTTCTAGTTTACACGGTATCGAAATTTAACTCATCTGAATTTGTTAACCTATTAAATTAGGTACAAGTATAAAATTATGGTAGTTAACTTTTATTTAAAATGAGACCTCGGTAAACAACTTGACATGATATATAATTTTTAAACTGCCGGGTACATACATAGTACCGGAATTTGTGCTTTTATTTAATTAAAAATGTGTGACGATTCAAGTAATAATTTTAACGTCATTATCATCATGAGAGAAACACGTTGAAATTGAAAGTTGCGCGAAAATCCGTTGTCAAACAAGCCTTTAAGATCCTTTTACGCGATGTAATCTAGCAATTGAATGTTATATCCTTTTCTCTTATTTACTTCATTAAAATAGTAAAATTTGAAGTTTTTGGTGGAAAGGGATTGCAAATTTTTTTATTCAATGCTTTAGTTTTTTGTATTGTTTCGTAAAATTTTAGTTTTGTCTTCGTTAGTGATGTTTGTGGTTCCAATTTGTCCTTGTCAATGTTTGAATACTAAAGTTATAACTTTTCAAATTCAAAATCTCATTAACATGGTACTGTTTGAGGGTTAGAGAAGTAACACTTACCATTGATTTTTAATTGCTTATATCTTAATGTTAGAGAATGACACTAACCAATCTGCTATCAAACAGATCTTTCAAAACATATTTTCCTCACTAACATTGTGACGGGTGCTGTTAACAGAGCAGGACATGCTTACCCTTCCGGAGCACCTAATGTCACTCTCAGTTTCACTGTAGCCCACATTGTTAGTGCCTTGCTTTTGAATGTTGTGCTTTCCACATCTGTGCTGTGTATCTGTCTAACGTCATTGTTTCCTGTGTTAAATGTAATTGTTTTCTGTGTCCTCGTTTTCGCCATGTCTTTGGACTTCCTTTTTATTTAGATTCCACTCCTTTGTTCCTTCGGTATTCTACTGCCTTTGTTTTATGACACATGCTTAAAGTCAATATTTCCCGAATAAGAGTTAAAAGGTATGAAAATTGAAATTTGTGGGTTTTTTTACTGTTCAAATGTTAGCGAAGTAATATAGTTACTTGATATTACATCCGAGACTCTAATTGTGCAGTTTACGGATACACTATTTTACAAAAGGGACACCTAGTGACAAACTGCTCAGAATGATGGCATTCTTAAATTCTTAACCCCCACGGCAGACATAGCATTGTATGAAACAAAGACCTGAGCATGTTCTGCATAATTGTCGGTTGTTTTGTCAACTCAAACGTATATAATATCCTTTAACACTTATGTTTTCAAACCAGACCACATTTTGAGATGGTTGCAATGTGTTATTAGCTAGCCTCTCAAGTCATTAACTTGCATTAACCTACATAGAGAAGAATCTCTCTAGCGGTTCAAACATGGTCAGACAATTTACGAAAGCAGAAAGAAATGTTAAATTAACTGTGATTTTTACATCAATATCGAGAACTTTGTGGTGTCAAATTTCGTTCCATCTTATGATTCTAATTGCGTATATTTCCGCATACAGTGTTTCTTTTTTCAATACCGACAAAAATTGATCCAAAAAGCATTCCCAATACAATTTAAAAAATAAGTGTCTGAGCTTGAAATAACTTTCAATTTTACACTAAAAGCAATCAAGTTAACAAATTTTCTTGTGGAGTACGGGTAACATGTCAATGGTCATATAGTTTTTAAGCAAATCTTCATGTAAGTGTGCCATTTGAAACCTTTTTCCGTCTTAAGAACATGAGAAATAGTAAAAAAAAGTTTAAAGAAATTTAACATAGTTTTGCCTATTTTTGTGATACCATGTATATGACACTCGCCTTTACGATGGCCTATATGAAATTATGGGATTATCGTAAGCTAGGACTTTGAAGTTACCAAGAGACTTAATTCTGCATGACTGGTTTGAGTAAGTATGAAAGGGGCTGTTTCAAAATGAGTGGCAAGATCTCACAAGCACTGATTATAAAGAACTATAAGTAGACTCAAAAGCTGAGTTTTTCTGATATGCGGAGAGTCAAATAACCATTGTCTTGCTAATTTTCTTCATCTTATCTTGAAATTAAAGTTACTATACAAACACTTCCCATCGACCTTAATCCTTGAACTTCATCTGGAAATAGAAGTAGGCTACAAAATGCTGTAGGACAAACGCAATGACATTTTCTCCAATAGTCAACTACCCTTTTCTTTGTAGCATTGTTCCAACAGTCCACATATAGATTAACAAAACATTTACTACTCAAGGGAATTGGTATATATAATGACTTCCTTGATCGAGCTATGTTGCTCACAAATAGGCTACCTTAACTAGGGCGTGTTATCCATAACTTAAATAGTATATGATATTTTTATACGCTTGCATTCTTATATGAAAGTATTAAGTCTTATTTTAGCATGCATGTTATTTTTATGCCCCCAGATCGAGGATGGGGGGGGGGGGGGGGNTCCAAAACTTTAACCTTGGCTATAAATTCTGAACTAATAACTTAACGCTGGCTTTTCCTAGTGCCGATAACAAGTGAGGCTGTCCCAGTATCTCCGGCTTGCGGGGTGTGACCCCTCCTAAACGGAGGCTGACCCCGAGGGTCCCGGGATATAGAAATAGGACCAATTCCGTGGTTGTGCGGGATTAATAAATACACAACCCATCTTTCGGATGGGATGTAAACTAAGGTCCACGTGTTGGAAGAAATGCCACGCTTCCTGCACGTTAAAGAACCCTTGTAGCAAGCTCTCTTTGGGGTGGTCCGTAGGTGATCGGCTACAAGGCTAAATTCCCCGCCCTTGACGATTTCACCCTACTTTTCCAGTGGCAGTCAGAATTTCCCGTCCCATGGCCATTTCCATACCCCAAAAGTGATTAATTATCAATAAACTTGTTCTCGTCTTGATATAGCTGAAATATTGCTGAGTAGACGTTAAACAATATTCAATCAATCAATCTGTCTTGTTTGTGCTTTTCCTGTGTGGTTCCCTGGCAGATTGCGATCATGCGACTATAATTTTCAGCCATTGTAGATGTTTCTTGTTATCCCCTTTGTTAAATACACCACTTTCGTGCTAAGCATGTTCTCTAAGATATCTTTGAAGGCTAAATATGTTTTGGCTCAAAACACAGTAATGGGAAGCATTATGCATGATCATTTTGATGTCAAATAACTTAGACACAAGACAATTCAGTGATTTACATTTTTAGGAACAAAATATATAAACAATTAAACTTTTACTAAAGTGTTGTAATCTGTACACACGACTTTTTGTCTTTTCAACCTAAGTTTCATTGCAAGATTGGCCTACATCTATTTCGATGTGCCCCCAGTTGTCTATCGATGTTGCTTTTGTCTTGTTTTTGTCTTTCGTCGGGCTACTTAATGACAAATATTTGTAGGCAGATATTGTCCGGTTTTATTTTTTTTTCTCATTGACCGCTCCCAATATGTGTCGCTTAAATGACATATTTTAGCTGCAATCGATGTTGCTCAACATTTTTGTCAAGAATACGCTAGGGGCCTTCTTATTCTCGCTTGAGGGGTGAATATTGTTCACTTCTGGTTCAAGACTCTCAGGCGATATCAAGATGTAGACAGGAATAAAAGTCCTGTCCTTGATTAACTGGAGTTTTCTATGTATCGTGTGCGTTTTTGTCACATGTACATTCACTCCATCTCCTTTCATTTTTTGTATATGTTGAAAAAAGAGTAATGTTGGTTTCAAAAATAGAGTTTAGGTAGGAAAATGTTTGGTCCTAAACACATTTTTTGCAGCGAATGTACATTATTTTTCCAACAAAACTAGAGCATAATGAAAGCAAAAGCAACTTCGCCCTTATCACGTTCTTTTAAAGACATGTAATGAAATTACCATTGTTTAAAAAGTTTGAAATCAGTACAAGAAGTATTTTCATTAAAACATGTGACTTCCAGATGAATGACAATAAGAAAAGCGTTGAGTCATTACTTTGTTTTACCATGTATTCGTAGAGACTTCGTTTCATGTGCATTTACTCCATATCCCTTCATTGCTTTTTATGTACCCTTTGACAAAAAAGATATGTAAGAGCACTTTGCCAGTATAATTAATGTTTGTTGACAATCCCGCACCCATGACCAATGAAGACATGGATGAAGCGTTGCTCGACAATTAGCAAAGAATTCCGCTCAAACCGGTGCTAGGGGCCGTCTTGAACAAAGCTCATTGTTGAAGGCCTCATGGTGACTTCAAGATGAAGAACAACAATAAAAGCGTTGTTCCTTTGCTTGTTTTTACCATGTATTTGTAGAGACTTTGTCTCATGTGCATTTACTCTATATCCTTTCATTCACCATCAAAAGCTACAGATTCTAATAATATGAGAAAAACCTAAGCCATGTTCTCTCTTATTTTATAAATATTGTAAACAGAGCAAACGCAGACGACATCAACATGTAACAAACGTAAGACTATAAATCTACAATAATTAAATGTCATTCCTATTATACATTCTAGTTTTCATCTGCACAAGTCATTCCAATACAAGGAACGTTAATAGATTCCTCGTCCATGTCTCGGGAATATTTTTCCGAAGCAAACATTCTCCGGAAATTACTTTCAGTTTTCTGATGAGGATGTGTGTCAAAAAGCATTTCCCCTGATAGGAATGAAATATTTTACATTATATCCTGTGATGCCAGTCTTTCAGCCATTGATTACATTTTGAGTTAGACATTAAGCCTTTATTATCGTTTAAGAATATTGTTTGCGGTAGTAGTACGGTAGATATGGTAATTAAAGCAGTAATATAGTATCCATAACGGATACGAAAAAATATGTTGTCAAGTTATAGACTAATATGCTAAGTGAATAGTTATGAATAAATGTAAGAATGACCATCAAAGATCTCTCATTATTAAAAAGGGGTCCCATAGGGAAAATCTATTTGTCAAATCAAATAAACAAGACGTATTGGAGCATGTGACATAAAGTTGTATCTACCGTTTATCTCACATGCATGGGAGCACTATCTTTGAAAAAATTTAAAAAATGAGTATACACGAAAAAAAAACCTCTGTGATAGAGTCACCCCCAGCATTCATAATTTTAAACGGTGTTATACAAAAACCGAGCGATCTTTCTGCTTATACAATGGCAACTCCTACACGTGAGGCAGAGACAATAATACGGGACTTTCGAGAAAGGAGCTCTTTTGTGTTTTATGACGTAAACAGGAGGGAAAACTGGCACCAGACTGCATTCCTGTCAGATGCAAGCATTCGCTCATCATGGGATTACCCTCCATCCGGACAGTTTTAATATGAAATTGAATTGTATTGGTTAACCCGAAAGCTGCATATTTGTAATATTTTAAATATTTCAATTGTTCTCAATTCCTGGAAAAAATCTACATTAATTCCCTAAAACAATGTAAAAATATATCTTAATATCTGTGGCACTGTTTCATTTCCTTCCATACTGCGAAATTTGATTGTCCAGTATTATCAGCTGCAACCAATTTTATCTTCAAAGTGGAATTTGCTACAGACTTTATTCTTGTAATTAGTTTCCATTGACTCGGATAAGCAATTTATAGTCAACTTACATTATCTGATATGATAGTGTATATATCTAACCCAAGTGTAATAGAACTATACACGCATTGACTTCACAGCTAACAATCATTTGAGAAGTGCTAGTGCAAAAGAGGGTGATGAATTGCATCAGATAGCTGCTGTTAGTTGATAAATTGCATAGTGTTGAAGAATTCCCTGGACACAAAGAAACAATCAAAGCTCGACACTAATGATTCCCGAATGCCATGTAAAGAATGGTTAGTCTAATGCCGTATATCACCGTCAACATTATCTACTCCGTATGTATCTCCGATTATTGAATAGCTTAAAAATCTATGGACCAATTACTTGTTACACTTCGTTACATAAAATCTTTGCTTGCAATGTATTTCAGTGGATATGCATATTTTCGGTTTAGCCAAATGGTAAATAGGTTAAAGCGTCTTAGCATCTTTCATATCGGCAACATCAGCATATATCTACCAGGGAGCCCATGCTACCTCATTGTGATTGCAAACTAATCCCTTTTACACGTATTCATAAAAAACAAAATACCGAAGTTACCGTTAATTTATTTGCCGCATATCAGTGCAGATCAAACCAAAACATACCGAAAAACGTGTAAAAACTGATAGAAGAGCGCAAATAACCACGCGTATCTAAATAGAAAAGCAAAAATTCAGCTAAGGACAGAGCTATGCATGAGGGAGATACAACTTAGTTTCGTGCAAAATTTTGTAAAATTTAGATACTTCGTGTGTCGATTTGACTCATGCGTTGAATTCTGAAAATTTACTCAATGTCGGATAGACTTTATGCTTGTAGATTTACAACGATAACAAAAGTTTGATTTTTTATTAGTGTCTGTGGCCTGTGGCACAAGGTGCAATTTAAAAAAATACAGTGACCCAAAATAACAAAAATTGCCGAAGACAATTAGGTCATTGACCAATCAGTAGCTGAGAAGAAATTTGCCCGCATGTTTGTTATCGATTTTTTTCTCACACTGGTTATAGAGGAGTGTTTAAAATAAAGAAACACATTCATTATGAATATGAAATAACAAAAAATGGTCAACGCAAAGTATTTTCCGTGAAAGAGGTCTTCTGAATACGTTTGATCTATGTATAATTTTAATGTAATTTAGTTGCTCGGTGCCAGCTTCATATTTTGAAGTAAAGCCGTATAAAAAATTAATTAAAAAATGTTTACAGGCACGCAATAGTGCGGAGGGGTTATACATATGAATCCCGAATATTTATATCAATCCAATAGAAACTTTAAATTATCTGCTGTTTTATGTCTTCCGTTTTTAGAGTTGAGTTTTTGAAACGACATTGTATCCTGTCGTTTCTGAAATTATTTAATTGCTTTCGTATCACATTGCATTAAATGTGGAAAACCAAGAATGGGTGTCTAATTTCGCGCTATATATTACACCAATCACAACCCTACAAAAATAATTTTCTAGAAATTCACCAAAATATCTTTCTTCTAGTTTCACTTATTAGCATTAGATGTTCTCAAAAGTTTTGAAATTTAACAACACGATCCTACTGAGAAATAGAAATCGACAAAAGCTAATCAAACAGAGACTGAATTGGTCACTTGAGATGATGCGACACACTTTGTATTGTATACCGAAGAGCTGTAAATGACTTTATGTCAAAAACTTGTGTCTTGTCGTCTAGGTTCAATAGTCGTTTAGTTAACTCGATTTTTCATCCACATAGTACTCAGACATAGCGTGAAGTTACATATTCCAAGATAAGTCATACTACTATAATCAAAATGACAACCGAGACATCCTATTGGTATCATGAGATTATTCATATGTTTTGCAGGACTAAAACCTTTTAACATTTTTTATCATTAATTTGGGTATAGCTCACCTTTCCAGACAAGAGTTGTCAAAATAAACGCTCATCTGGGTGCACATATAAGCTCACAATTATAGCAAATTAATTCAATGGTATAAATTACATGTACGGCTAAACAGATAACATCGTGCATAGGTAAGCCTGCAAGAAGAAATCTATGATACAGTAAGGCGAAGCCGAACCGTATAACAGATTCCTACCTGTAGCTTAATTCAAAATTTTAGCTCCTTAATGGATGAATTTTTTTGTCTTCTTTGTATCCTTTCCACGAGTTTTTTCTCTATTATAATGACATTTATGTAACTTATATTGAATGTATCACACGAATGGTATTTTTCTCTGTATTTGTGCATGTTAAAATAGCCATTATACAACTGTTTAAGAGCAGCTTATATTTGTAATTGTTGATGTTATGTATCACACACTTTAAATGTAACATTGTTGCGAAATAAACCCTTTAAAATACACCTTTAATCCATCATTTTACAAAATATGATTATGATTGCAATAGATGCACAGAATTATGTTAACATAACCTATCGATCAGTTTGAAGAGGTGGATCTTGAAAAGTGCTGTACACATACGTTCAAGAAAAATAAAGGTCCTTCACGAGGAACGAGAATTTAAAATTTTTCTTGCACGTTGCTTTTTGCTTCAAGAATCGCGGCAAATGGTGACTTTCCAGTACAATGGCACGTGAAATAAAAATCGGCAAACGCATTACACGAATTTAACTCAGTACAAGCCTCAAAAAGCAAACGTGGTTGCGTTGATATACGCATGAACAAGAGGGGTACAATAATTTTTTTTTTCGAGCGGAAACACTGTAGATTGTCAGTCATTCGATGAACCAATCACCGTAAAAAAATGTACAAAGCAGACAATTAAATTTATATTTATTTAACTGTAACACATGGCAAAAAAAAATAGTCATTTAAAAAAAAATAATAGACATATATTCATGGAAAGCATAGCTACCCATGTCTTTATTGATCGATTTTATTCAAGCAAGCAAATTATAACCCACTGGTTGTGTTTGATCGATTTCACGCGTAGACATCATTGAATTTGTCTTTTAATAGCACGTGTTTTGTACTCTTATACCAATTAGCAAGAAAACATTTTTAGAATAATCGAATACAAAGATGTAATATCATTAGCCATGCAAAATAGTGTGCGTTGTCGTATAATGTAGCTAATTGCTTCAGTACAAAAATTGTAAATAATACTGAATTATTTATTACTATCAGAAAAGTTGGTATGTTCCTCGTAGCAAAAGTTCCTTTGGAACAAATACTATAAACATTGGCATAATATCTTTTCCTTTTGGAACAATTAACGTTTATTCCGTTAGGAAAAAAACATTATACTAGTTCTGTTGGCACAAACATTCTTTAATACTTTATCCTCTTGAAACAAATATTGTTAAGGAACAAATAGCACATGACAGGTACTTCTGGTATGACGGAGTGCAATGCGGTCGGTTTGTATATGCAGAAATTCTAGCACAAACATGTCTCAATATGTAGTGGACAAATTTCACACAAATGCGTGTAAGCTATCGGCAAATAATTACTGTAGCAAGCAGAAAAAATGGATAATATGGAACAAAAACCCAAAATCAAAGCAATTGAGAGGCTGCACAAATTGAATAAATATGTCAAAGATAAAACAAATAAACAAAACTGAAAAGGAGCGTCATAAAACTAAAATACGGCCAATGTGAAATTGGGGGTGCTTACCATTGCTCTAAAAAGGTAAGTATGATCTACTCCTCGCGTTATGTCTAATGTTCCTAGTTGGAACTGCAAATACATGTATGTTTTTGAATGGCAAGAATGTTTTGCATCAAAGGCTGATGTTTTCCGTCTTGTAAATATTTGGCATTTCCCTAATTTAAATATTACCCTTTGTTTTTATTTGCTTAGAAATAACTTCATTATTTTCATGTTCTAATTTTAAACAATACTCTGTGCAAGCTAGTCATGTACCATTTCAGATATAAAGAGTTATCAAGTTTGGCCAGACTTCATATATAATTCCAAGTAAGTTCAATTAATTAATTGCAACATATTCAAGAGAAATAGTCAAACTGTAACTTATGAATTGTTAACGGGTGACACAAAGTGCTTCATTAAAATGTGTTTGATTACCCCTCCCCATCCCCCCCCCCAAAAAAAAGAAAGAAAAGGATTACTTTACACAAATGCGTACTTTACATAAATGTGTATAGATTAGTAAAGAAACAAAAACGAGATATTTAAATCTAGTGTAAAACATATCAGAAAGGAGTTCAGGGAAAATATCATAATGATATCATAATAAATGTTGTCATTCTCTTTTTTTCTGAAAATTTAATATAAAAGGTTTTCCTCAGGGAGACAAATATGCTACCGTACCTGCATGATTATACCTAAGTTCCTTTAGAAACTTCCTTCATAAGCTTGTCTTTCCAACCAAAAAAAAAAACTTCAAACTACTTATCCAGGAGATTCATAGTCTAACTTTAACAAAACTTCAGAGAATGGTGAACCCCTTTCTTAAAAGGAGCATTCAACTCTTGAATTTTCAAAATGGCATCCATTGTCATGGAACAAAAACCATAGACAGGGAAAATCTCAGATTGAATGAACATGAGAGAAAGTTTGTGTGTCATGAAAGACCGTGTTTGTAGTCCTGAAATCTGATATTGAAATTCGTTTAGAAAACCTTTGTATCAGATCCAGTTATATTTTTTCTATTGTGTTTTTAATTGCTTACTCGTATGTAACATCTTTTTATCATGAGCGGGTTGTTGACATTTGAACGGAAAATGTAAAATACATTAAAATAAAGCTCTATTGAGCACATTAATGTGCAATTAAACGCTTTTTTTCATTGATAAATTATCCGACCATCTGTTTGCTTCAATAATTGGTATAGTTGATCAAACATAACAATTTTGTGCAACGAGTATCAAAAAAGTCGTATTATCATACAAAATGGGCCACAGTGTTTGGACACAAGTTTTTAAGTACGGAATCAATTCTGTAACGTTTCCAGTGGACGAGAATTAGTCAATTGCGTCGAAAAATAAAACAATAAATAAATTTAGTTTTTTTTCAAGTTCGATCTATAAAATCTCATTTTGAGTGTATTCACTGTTTTATAACTTAACTTAAATTCGTGCGAACATGATATCTACATTTCAATCGCATGTTCAAGCAATTTCCATGCTATTAAGTTCTGTAATAAATTATTGTTAATTGCAATTCTCACGAAGCACCAGCTATCGCATTGTAAATGATTTTGTATGTTCTAAAACGATAAACTTTCTTTTTTGTCATCATACAAAATGATGATATTATTATGAAGATGTTAAGGTTTTTGTTTTATGTAATAGCAAAATGGGATTTTAAGTAATTGCTTTATGTCAACGACCTTAGAGTAAACAACATCTTAGGTCATTAAAAATATCTTAGCCCACACATAAGGATACTCCAACATAACAAGTTGTACCAAGAAGTCATTAAATGTAATCAGATGCCCTGCATATGAATTCTGTTTTTTTTATAAAATAAGTGAGAACCGAACCATCAGTCAAAAACGAACAATTCAGGGACAACGGCAATATCGGAAACATCAATAAACAAAGACCCAACACAAATACGGGACAGAAAATAATGAAGGCACATACAGATGAACAACACGAACCCAATATCAGCCATGGGCGAGATCAGGTGCACCTGTAGAGTAAGCGTAATCCAGGATCAAATTCGTGAAAGACGCCCACCTGAAATATTACAATTGAACCATAGTGTCATGGTACATGTAAATATAACTATGGTTATAAGCCCCATCAATAATTATATTTGAAATCGAAGACGATAACTATTCAAAGCGGACCACAAAGGTTTAGTTGGTGGACTTTCTAAGTTTACAGCGCAGAGACACGGTAGGATTATTTTTTTGCTACAATATGATTTAACGTGGTATGAATAAAAAAGCACGGTCAGTCAAAGATCGAAATTTGAGGCTCAATTTTCAGTTATATGAACGTTTGAAATGCATGTACGTGCAACAAATAACCTTTGTCACATGTTCTAATGTCTGAAGTACTTAAAGCTTATTTATTACCAAAATTTCTGCGATATGGATTTAATATCCTTTCATTCACCATCTAAGAATACATTTAAATTGGTTCGAACAGTATCAAGCTTTTTTAAAAGTAATAGATTATGTGTAAATAGTATACAATGTATATAAATATATGACATTGCAGTGACAGACCTGCTGCTTAAGAGATTAAAAGACTAACAACAATTATTCAACAAAA
This sequence comes from Modiolus philippinarum, assembly GCA_002080025.1. Taxonomy (NCBI): domain Eukaryota; kingdom Metazoa; phylum Mollusca; class Bivalvia; order Mytilida; family Modiolidae; genus Modiolus; species Modiolus philippinarum. The sequence goes on along the minus strand of MJUU01018103.1, from coordinate 75,979 downwards.
ATTCAGATGTCTAAGAAACTACATATAAACTCTTTATTCCAAAAAATACAAATTCGGGTTTTTGTTTTTTTGTTTGTTTTGTTTTGTTTTTGTTTTTTTTTGTTTTGTTGTTGTTTTTTTTTGTTTTTCTTTTGTTCAGTAACAGCCCATTTCATGTATCGTAACTGAATTAATGCAAGGGTACAAAAGCAATCAGTTAGATTTTCCGTTTTCTGAATAACAAGAACCATACCATGTTCTCCCTCTCTGGCTCTCATATAACCTTTGATCTGTCACCAAATGTATCAAATTCAGTGTATACACATGTACATTATATACATACATGTCTCTCCCTGGCTCTCGATCTGTCACCAAATGTATCAAATTCAGTGTATACATAATATACATACATGTATATGGAAGATAGAATACATTTATTAGCTTATCTTACCACAATTTAAAGCTTTATTCACTCCGGCTCGATCAGACAGGCAAGTGTTGAGTGAGAGAAGACCTATTCTGTAAATGTGCATTGGCCATTTTTTAGCTGGTTGTTGAATGCTTTTTGGTGAACCAAATCAGTTGTTAAATGTTTTGCACCTTTTGCTGTTTTTTTTTTCTTTTTTTTTTCTTTGGTCCGTTAAACCTTTACTTTGTGTGAACTGTTAAGGGGAAATAAAAAAAGCACTCTTTGCTGTTTATCATAAAAAATGTACTGCTAATCGACTGTTAATGGAACCCCTCTTATACCCCGCCCCAATTTGTATGCCATCCTATGTAAAATATTTGTTTAAAAGATTGATGGATTGATTGAGTTTTAACGCCAGCTTGCTAGCTTTATCAACATTTCAGTTTTGGTTAAGTTAATTGTCAAATGCAGAGGAACGTATGCCAGTATTGTTACCATTTTATGCAAGTAGATAATAATTGCTTAAGGTAATGAACCATAGAAATAAAACTTTTCTCACATACTAGTATTATAAATACGGTCGTCACATGGCACACACAAAATAACAATGCGGGTTGACATTTCACGAGCTATGCTATTTTAATTATTTCACTAATCAAACCATTTTATTCTGTGCTCATAAAAAATTTTGGTAATTATTGAATCTGAAACGACCTTTTTGTGCAATTACAACTAAATGGAACACGGAAAGTCATATTCTTTTACAGGAATAAAGTGATTTATTGTCTATCAAAATTTATATCTACTGCACAACATTTACATTTCAAATAAAATAATAGAAATTCCCGTTAAGCCATGTCATGTCACCGCTTTGTGATATAATGTACGTGTGATGTCATTACGTGATGTATTTTGATTTGACTGATTTTAATCGATATTTTTCAAGAAATCTGGGTGTGTTGAAAGAATATGAAATAAACATCAGATATTATTCAATGAATAAGATAAACTTTCAATATGTCAAACTCTCTCTGATTTTTTTCTCGATCGATATGAATAACAATATGTTTTATTTCACTTACCATCTCGATCAGTGTCTTGTCACAACGAGGTTTCGTCTGTTATTTCCAATTCCCGCCATTATTCCATAAACCTGCAGACAGAAAACAAGATGTCGTATCTAACACCAATGATTTAAACCTCTAAAATTTAATAAACATTTATCCAGCTTACGTCTGAAGAGAAGCTTGATATTATTTGAATAATTACATGATTTTAAACGTTTCAAAGGTCTTCGTTTCTACACGACATTACATCTCAGCTTCTACAAAAATCGATCGGCAAAGCACCTGCAGTGTGTGGCAGTAGAAATGTCGGTTAGATATATGTACACAAGACAAATAGTCTTCCTTTATCACGATATAAAAACAATGTCTGTTGAAATATTATTTTTTTTCTCTGTCTAAAAAAATGTTTTTTATACCTCGGGTGTTAGCAAGGGAGTTGTATCTCCATTAATAACTAATCTTTTTCTGTTTATTGAAGAAAATGTCGATTATGATAGATATAAACCTGGCGGTAGGTGCCATCAAAATTCACTTCTAATATTTTGTTCTTTAGAAACGGAACAATTTCCAACAGAGTTCTGAAATGTAACAATTCCCAAAACGTTCAGGCGTTTCATTAAAAGTAATATCTATAGAAAAGGCTTAAGAAAAAACACATTATATTTTTGAAATATGAGAATAATGGTTCCTACATACATTAATTTTTAATACTTTCATTGATCTTCATAATGCAAATGAAAATACGATATCAATAAACGAACACTAAATGAACAATAAAAATATTTTACTGACGAAAATAAAAATTTATTGGCTGGATCATATGTTGATAATTGGTCCAATATCTCAAAGACATGTTATATTGAAATAGCTTGCTTGTCTAGAAAACGCAGTATTGAAAGAAAAGTAAAACAGTGCATTAATTTGAACGCCCAGTGGGCGTCAATCGTATATTTGACGGTCATAATGTAGTTTACAGGCGCCGCACAAGGAACCAGACTTGACAGGTAACCTACTGTGCCAAGGCATGTAGATAGTGTAATAGACCATATCCATGTTCTGGTATCAAGATTTACTAGACCACCTTTCAACACACCATAGAACCTAAAACGTAATGAAATTATGTTTTAAGTACGTGTACATTCTAGGTCACATGGGACGGACATGTTTATGACAGAGGGCGGACAAACAACACTTGCTGCATCTAGAACTCGGGTATGGTCTATTGACGGTCAGTTAATTTGGACAAATCAAATATTCTTTCATCTAAAAATGTTGAATAAGAATTTTCAATTTAATAAGGTATCTATAATGTCTAGAATGGAAGATGATTGCAAAACCCATTCGAATATGTTCCATTATCATGGTTTAATTATGAATTATTAACTGAAATGTAATAAAGATAAAGAGTATATCGCTGTACTTGTTTGGACTACCCCCACCTGCTTTTTCACAGAAAACCAATTTATACTAGCATTTAAAAAAACCTCATCACGGTGTAGTTTTAAAATGCATTTAGCACGAATATTAAGATAAGTACTTTTAACATGGAAATAAATCTTATTTCACGAAGTATTATCTTCTGGCATGAAAAATTTATTCTGAGACAACAAATTAAAAATATGTGGAATGCATAAAACGGTATTTTGGAAACTTTTCCTCAAAACAAAACCAGCATAAAAACAATAATACGGCTTATAAACAGATTAGAAGTGGTCTACCTGGGGAGAAGACAATACACAAATAATACGTTTGATCTTATTGCGTGGTTCCTCTTTTATATATGTTTTCCTACGTCTTAACCATTTTCTCGACTTACGCAATTTTAAAAGCAAATCAATACTTACAGTTATTAGAAATAAACTAAAAATCACTATTTTATGAATTTTATTGCGATATAAAAACCCTTAGGCGATTTGCAGTCAAGTCTCTCAACATATGATCAATAATGTTTTGTAAATATTTTTTTGTAATTATTACACGAATGTACCTTAACAGTCACGGTGTTTTTGTTTGTTTATTTGTTTTGTTTTTTTTTTGCATTTCCTTCACTTTTTTCACATCGATAGACGTTTTCACTTTTTCCGTGTTTGTTTCAAACCGTGTATGAATTGAGTAAATCTGTTCCTTCACCGAGACTGAGACGATTGCCGTGGTATTTGTGCCCGAGTCCTTTGTGCGCTTTGATGAATGAGAATCAAATGTATTCGCTTTCATTTTACTGCTTTATCATGCACGTCGGGTATCTGCCAAAAATACAAGTCTTTGGTCAAAAGCGATTTACCAATACCTAAAAATAGCTTCTATTTTATCTGATTTACTATGGTACAATATGTGAAAAATGAGCAGGTAGGGCAATGATATACTTTTATTTGTTGACATGACTTGAGATGAATTGGGAATGCAGATAAATAAAGAATCTATCCTTTCAAGTCGTTGATACCATAGTTCTACTGTCGAAAGGGTTAAACTTTAAAAGTTCGAGCTAAAGCGAGAAATTTTATGTTTAACCCTTGAGACAGCAGAACTATAATATTCAACGACTTGCAAATGATAGATTTTATTTCCCTTATTCTAAAATTAATGACATTTTCATGCGTTTTAGTTTATACCCCGTCGTAGGCTTCTACAAGCAATACTGCGACGTCACCGGATATGAAATTTACATTGCATGGAAATCAACAAAAGCAAATCGATCATTTTTGATTCGAGATAAATAAACAATGTATGCTTTGAGTAAATACTTTTTACATTGATTTATACTAAAAAAATTATTTCAGGTATATTTTGCTATTTTAAGAAAAGTTCGTGACCTTTTCGATATCCAATCAAATCGCGAGATCAATTAACCCACACGTTGGAGGACACTTTGATCTCCCATGCATAAGAATTAGAGAATCAATTTTATTGTATTGCAATATCATATTTCCCTAAGAAAGCAACCAAAAGTAAGCGTGCAATAAATTTCCATAAAACACTAGTGCAATAAGACTTAATTTTCATGACGTCATTGACAACCCAAATCCTATTATTAACAGAAGTTTTAGGTTTGCTATGAAAGGTTTATTGCATATAAATATTTGGGAATATTATCCCTAGTAGAATATATATTGCACTCGCAAGCTCGTGCAATATTTTCACAATAGTAAATGATATTCATGCAACAATCTCACAATACTAGGTGAATATAATCTGAAAACAAAACCGTGAAACCATTAGAAGCAAAATGTCTTTGATTGATTGCATGCTAAGTTCGAGATAAAAGTCCACTGGGAAGTATTTCAGGTAAACCAGTATGAGAACAAATCTATATAATTCAATTGAAATATAAAACGAGTTTCGATAGTTACTGGGCAAACGCAGGTAAGGCTGGGAATTAAGGGGGTTCACTACTCCATATGAAAATAAATAGGATTTCAAATAAATGTGATTTTTTGTTCAAAAATTTAAAAGAAATAATTTAAGGGAAAAAATTTGATAGGTTGATGATCTCGTTTTTGAGTTATAAGTGATTGAAAATTTGGCGGGAAACTGAACTCCTCGGATTTTTTATAGGATTAACATTAGCAAGGTTTGACCACGAATGAATGTGACAGAATAAATAAAATTTAATGAAATTTTTACAGAATGCTCATAAAGATGTATAAAATGAAAATATGAGAATAAATATGGGGTCCATGGGCAAAAAATTATAATGCTTTTAAATGGATAAAACCAGAGAATTCCGAAAATCTATCAGAAATCCTAAAACACGAGGAGCGAACCTCCTTAAGCAAACTACACTTTAAGAAAACATATACATGTGTGAACATTTGTTGAAGGGATCTTTCTTTATACTGCATGGAGCTTGTCATTTTTATCCAGAGGATGTTTAGAATGATTCGTTGCCTGGCTGTCTTAACTACAATGCATTGTCCCCCTTTCCATCACTAGCGTGTTGGCTCGGCCAGTTCAATATAAAAAAGCCCTTGCGAGCCGAGTCGAGGGTCGGGCTAACTGTCACGTAGGAATACGGCAACTTCTTGGGATGATGCAACACCATCCATGAGGACGGCATATAAATATTGATTTCTAGATTGTTATATTAGTAGGTTCCCTCTAGATATTAATTGAATGTTATTAACTTTTCTTTAATGGAAGATTAAAAGGCATTTTCCATTTTTTATTCTCATAAAAGCAAGAGATTTATTTCAAAATAAGTACATATGCGACTTTGAAATCACGAAAAGTCGAATATTGACGGATTAAACATCATCTATAATATTTATAATTTATTTTCAAAGGCTTGTGAAACATTTATCAAATTAAAACCCCTTTGAAAGAAGGAATATGGACCGTACAATCGGTATTCTTTGGTAATTAAACTAAATACTATTGATTTAATATAGAATATAGAATATTGCCCCCAGATGTTGGTCTTACACGTTTTATTTACAATAGATTTTCATCCATTATCTATAAGCAATAATTATTTCATTTCAGCATCCTGTTTTCCTACCACATTTACCGTAAACCAATAAAAATAAATTACCATTTTGAAAGTTTTTTTTAATAACCAACATCTTCCGTAATTGAAACAGTTATTCAGTGCGTTTAAGCATTTAATTTACAAAACAGTGCGTTCTAGCATTTAATTTACAATAATTTCACGTGAAAAAACCCTAATTAACAATCTAGTTAATTCAATGTTGTAAGCAGTTTTAAAAATATTTAAACCAGTAAGATGCAACAACCCCTCCTCACGAAAAACTTTGTCCTGTACTAGATCTTCCATTTCTTTTAAATAATTGGTTAACTATAATTGTGAACAGAGATGAACGTCAAGTGAGATGTATTTCAGCTGTATCAGGAGGAGAACAAGTATATACCATTCCAAAAATTATATACAAGAAGATTAAAAAATACGTTGAAACAATCGATGCAATGTTTCTCTCCCTACACCTTCGTCTTTTTGTCTGTATTATAACCCGATTCCACCGCATAGACATGCTATTTACCTATCTTTCATCTTGGGACGTGTCTAATTATTGTTCTGTAGAAGAATGCACTCCCTTTCCCCTTCCCGGAGTGCTGAGTTGCACTGAAGATACATAAACTGCAGAGAAAATCATCTCAAAAACTCTAACCTCATGAACTTGCTGAAAAGACATATCCGTTAAAGTTACGGTTTCGAGTAGCATTAAAGGAGATGATTAAGGCACGTATGCGGTACAAGTATTTCTATCGTTGTTAGAAAAAGGTGTCGGGTCTTGTATCTCCCATCATGTCTGTAATACAATGTATTGACAAAAGCGATGATTTCAAATTTCGTATCGTCAATGTCCCATTTCTTGTAACATCCCGTCAGTCGTAAATGTAAATGAATAAAACGCATTGCAAATATCAAATGTACAAAACCTTACTGTTTTTAAATGACAGTGGTCTTGTATTAAGAAGTCCAACTGTACTAGGTTTCACTAGTATGTACATTATATTATTGGGAAAGATGATACTGAAAGGGAAGGTTTGGTTGCTCAAATACCGGTTCAAACTACCGCTGGCTTTTGCCAGTGGTGGTGTCCAGAGTTCCTATCGTTGTTAACTGTGGTCTTTTTCCTTTCATTTGTGTTTTGTTGTGGATTGTGTGGAGGATTGTGGCATGTAATTGGAATTGTCGGTCATTGTGGGTTTTCCCTGATGTCTTTATATTTTGTAATTAGATAAGTGTTTTGATCTGCATTCATTCCGAGATTTTCAAAAACTTTTATATTTAAATGTCAATTGGAATTGAAATAAAAGTTAACAATACTTTTGTTAAATTATTACACGGACCATTTTTCATTATAAATTGGGAATAAATAAAGCTGAAATATTAGTGACCAGGCATCAGCTATTTCGATTTAAGAGACCATATACTTCTTACATACAATGTATATGATAAGCAATGAAGGAATATGGGGTAAATACACATGAGACAAAGTGATAATACAAAGCAATGGAAGATCGCTTTTATTGTTGTCCTTTTCAATAAAGATGTAAAATTGGGTACATGTGTGTAGTTCAAAAATCCGCGTTCTAGTAAACCAAATACATTTATTAGTTATGAAGAAATATAGTTTTGACAAGGTTGGTTCATTTACATTTATCAACTGATAGGTAATCAATTTCCTTATCAAATCAATTATTCATACAGTATTATATCGTTATATGAAGTAAAAATATTTAATATTAGATTCGGATTCGATCACCAAATAATTGTGGAAGAAAATGAGCATTTACAGCTATTGACATGCATTTGCAAGGCAACATTTGACGCCAAAAATACTTCGGAAACACGTTTAATTACAAAACGAAATTATCAGCATGTTGATATTGATTTCTTTTCCCTTTTAACTCTCGATTTACATGTAGGTGTTTACAGTACCTATTCACACCTTTTTGCTTTCCATGGAAAGACTTTTTACCTTGCATTCAAACAAAAACAAATGAAAGAGAGTCTTTCAACAATCTCTTCTGAAAATCATAAGCTCATAACAGTATCTCCTTGACCAATCTTTCAAAATTAAGTTTTGTCCCCTTTTCCTTTTCAAGATTGTGGTCGTGGAATTAGTGGTCTACCTGTCTTGGGTTTTATTCGTGTGTTTATTCTATAGAGAAAGGGGAGGTTTGGGTACCGATAAACAGTTACATTAGGTAAATGAATGAATGAGTAGTTAGCAACGCTGCATTTCACTCTTCAGCAGTTTGATTTTATTGTAAATATACTCAGTATTGTTATTGCATATATAATGAAATAAAGGCAACTACACAGATTTTTCTTCCTGTTTTCTTAAAGAGCAGTCATATTTTCAGAAATTATTTAATCGTTTGCTGTAGCCAGAGCAGGGCATGCCTGCCTTTCCGGAGCACCTGATGTCACTCTCAGATTCACGTATACTGTTGTTGTTGTATTGATGGTTGTTAGAATTAAATAAAACAATTTTGGTACAAAGACGATGAAATTTGAAAAAATTCATATGGTCTTTCCGTATCTACAGCTCATTATCTGTCCTGTATTATTTTTTTCTATGTGCATTTCATATATGCTGTAAGAATACAGGCTTGTGCAAAGGTTTTACGTAATGACATGTCACTTAATTTGAATCGAGGGCTCTCCTCATTACTGGAACATGCAAAAGAACAGGTCTGGATTAAATGTATTAAATGGGCTATATTACAAACAATATACCCCATCTTACCATTATTCTAAATTTTTAAAAAGAAATCGAATAATTTTATTAGCTCAAGAGAAGCCTATAAGAGTTTTTGGTCCTTTTATGTCATTGTAACAGTGGCGGACTTAGGGGGGGCGGGATGGCCCACCCCCTTTGGTTGGAAAATATTTAAAATTCCTAGGGTTTTTGAAAAAATTAGGTTCCGGGCCCCCCTTTTGAAAAAATTATGGGTCGGGTCCCCTCTTAGCAGAAAGTCTGGATCTGCCACTGTTGTTATCAGGTAATATGTTAATCTGCACAATAATGAATACAAAACACAAAAGGATCTGAATGGAAAGCCAAAAATACCCCTTTTTCACACTTCAGCATTTCGATTGTCTTGCCAAATAAAGGCATCCGAACAAAAGTTTGCTCGTACCGTTTAATTGTCTGTGTTTATAGTCGAATTATAATTAAACGTAGTAAACATTAATAAAGCAACATGTTTATTGTGCCCATATCTCATGATTTTATTTTGCCAAGTTTTCTTACAATTGGTTCGATGAGTGCCCTGTGGTTGTTTAAATATTGTGATCTCCTTCTGTCGTCTTTTTGTTGGGCAGTGGATGACAGCAATTGTAAGAACACTTCGCCAGTTAAGTTTATGTTCGTTGACGATCCCGTATCCATGGATCATTAGGTTAAAAAGCATGGATGTAGCGTTGCTCGACAATTAGCAATGAATTCCGCTCAAACCGGTGCTAGGGGCCGTCTTGAACTTGCCATGAGGTATGAGTAAAGCTCATTGTTGAAGGCCTCATGGCAACTTCAAGATGAAGAACAACAATAAAAGCGTTGTTCCATTGCTTATTATTACCATGTATTTGTAGAGACTTTGCATTTACTCCATATTCCTTCATTGTTAATTTCAGAGACCGAGACTTTGCATTTACTCCATATCCCTTCATTGTTAATTTCAAAGACCGACAACATTAGAAGAAATTCGTTCGGCTTTCTGCACATAGAGTTCATCATCTGTGATTTGATAATTTTTTCCTGATATGTACATTTTGTATCTGCCTTAAAATTACAACCTTGTTCTGATGTTCCTTCGTTTAGACAGTTCATTTTGGATGTTTCTGTTGCTATGCTAAAATTATGATAGAATGCACTCAATTGAAATCGAAGCCTTTTCGTTTTTTACAACCTTGACATTACATGAAATAGTGCAATATGCCAAGCTATTCTGCATTCTTTCTTTTTTTCACAAAGTAAAGAAAAACTGTTCTCATAGCAGCCAAAACAAATCTATTAAGACAAACAAAATACATGTATCATGTGATATGCTACTTCAACCGAAAAGTGGAATTCTTTCAAAAGATAATATATCATCACAAAGCATCGGTAAAAAGCAATAATTTATCACAGTGAAGTTTGTTAACACTTATGCACATGAGAGATACAGTGTTGTTATTCATAAATATTTATAACATGTAGTTATTTATTACATAGATAGCAGTGAGAGATGAAAAAAATAAAAGTGGTAATCAGGGTATAAAACCATCGATTCAACCAACCAGAGATTGGAGCATATATGTGAAATCTAAAACAATTTCCTGTGGTAGAGATGTATGCTCTTTATTTTTCTTAGATATGGTGTACTTGTACATGAGATAATATTTAAATTTATGTAAATTCTAAAACCACAGGATCAATTCCCACCATCGTAGTTTTGTCCTTAGCTATATTTGATATAACTGATTATTCGGATTTCGTTTGGTTTTATGCATTTTAAATTTCTTTGAAATTATGTATTTCCTTTGTTTGGGTTCTAGTGCTGCTGATGAGGAATAAATTTCCGAAACGGCCATATAGCTTATTAAAATTATTGCAGTTGGAGTTAACATATGTGTTATGGTCTCATGTTCCTTTACTCCATATCCTTTCGTAAAATATAGACTTTGCATTTTTGCACCTTTAAAAATATAACTTAATACCAAAGTTACTGTGAATTTATTTTCTGCATATGCGCATTTCGACAACATATGTCTCATCAGTGCAGATTAAATCTAAACGTTTGGAAGACCATGAAATCAAAGATGTTCAAAAACTGATAGAGAACAAATAACCAATATGATCTAAATGTAAAGCCAAAATCAGCTAAGGACAGAGCTTTGCATGAGGGAGATACTCCTTAGTTTTAAACAAAATTAACAAAAAATTAGATATTGCAAGATTTCAAATAGAATCGGCTTTCGGGTCAGCACCGAAGTACTGACTACTGGGCTGGTGAATACCCTCGTTGATTAACAGTCCACCAGCAGAGGTATCGACCCAGTGGTAACAAATAACTAAATACCAAAGTTACTGTGAATTTATTTTCTGCATATGCGCATTTCGTCATCAAATGTCTCATCAGTGCAGATAAAATCAAAACGTTTGGAAGACCACAAAATCAAAGATGTTCAAAAACTGATATAGAACAAATATCTAACATGATTTAAATGTAAAGCCGAAATCAGCTAAGGACAGAGCTTTGCATGAGGGAGATACTCCTTAGTTTTAAACAAAATTAACAAAAAATTAGATATTGCAAGATTTCAAATAGAATCGGCTTTCGGGTCAGCACCGAAGTACTGACTAATGGGCTGGTGAATACTTTCGGGGACTAACAGTCCACCAGCAGAGGTATCGACCCAGTAGTAACAAATAACTAAATACCAAAGTAACTGTGAATTTATTTTCTGCATATGCGCATTTCTACAACAACTGTCTCATCAGTGCAGATAAAATCTAAACGTTTGGAAGACCATAAAATCAAAGATGTTCAAAAACTGATAGAGAGATGTTCAAAAACTGATAACCAATATGATCTAAATGTAAAGCCAAAATCAGCTAAGGGATTTTTATTTTGAGGGATTTTGATAAATAAGATTTATTTGAAGACCATTGTCAATTGACCAGGTATACTTTTTGATCATTTAAAGGAGAGGATTGCCTATTGACTATTTATGCGCAATTTTGTGACGTTATGTTACTTTATAGGTGACTTCCCCTGACACACCGGGAATCTCTTAGAAGGCATGTATGATTTAATTTGCCTTTCACGACTTATACAGTCTTATGAAGGTTTAACTAAACGAAAATTGCCCAAAGAGGTGTTAAAATTCCAAATTTTAGTTGAAAATGTTGAAGAAATGAATTGCTGGTTTCACACCATTTTCCATAATTTTACTTTTGGAATGACGTCACAGGAGACGGTATCAATGTTGTTCATTAAATGGCGCATAGGATTTTCATTAAAAATATATTTCATATATATATATGTGACGATCTATTGTACAATCATAATAAAAACAATTACTTATCCTATCTTACAGAAAATATTCAACTCGTGGTCGCAAATGCAGTATGAGCTTACACATCTCATGGCGTCATCGGTTTTGATTGGCAATAGTTTCTTATCATTGGATATTACGCCCTTTATACAATAGGGGAATTGTATTAAATTTCGGAATGTTACATCATGTTACATAAAAATCTTTTGCTTACGCGGGACGTGTTCGGATGCAAGTGAAAGCCACTGCTTACAGCAAACACAATTCCGTAAATCCATGCTTTACCCTTCGTAATATAAATGCATAATCACCTCATGTTGAAACACATTTCGAACAATTGAAACATGATTATGTTCATTGCCTGATTTTCTTATCAATTCCCAACACTTGACAGCCTGAAGTTAGAATTGATACATTACTCAAGATCCATATCTCTATTGTCAAGGTAACTCTTTGAAACAAGGTACCACTTACGCATACATAATAAAGATATTACATCTTAAGTACTGTAAGCGGAAGACATTAAAGAGGGTTCGTTTTTATAGCAATTAATTGATATCTTTAACTGAATGAACTCGGGAAAATTTTACAAACCACTTCAATTCTGCATGCAATATATTACTGGAAGATCAAGATAACCAATTGTATTGATTTTTTACCACATTCAGCAGTTTTCACCTTATATTTCAGATCGTGTGACATGAAGATTTCGTATATAGCGTATATTCAAGTTTAGACTTCAAGATGAAGAGCAACAATAAAAGCTTTGTTCCATTGCTAGGTCTTCAAATGTATTTGTTTAGTACTTTGTCACATGTTCATCTACTCTATTTTTTTTCATTGTTTATATTCTATGTTCAATACCTTTTATTCGAACGATAGCGAGTATTCCCTACACCGATATGAAAATAAGATGTGCGTATTTACATATGGTATCCTAGGATCGCATAGTGAGAATGGCGATTCCGATTAGCTTGGCTTTTTGAATCCCTGATTAATAAGGGAACAACGGAGATAACTATGCCTCATGTAAAAAGCCGAATAATTTGTGTTAGCTCTCGCGTACCGAAACAAGCGAGAAACTCATTCTGTAAGCAAGAAAAGTAAAAATATTACTTTCCATATGAGGGGAATAGATGTTTTGAAATTGAAGCCATTCTTTTTGTCGTAAATGTGAGTACTGAGATTACCATTTTCGTCAAATTCTAAATTTAATTTTAAATTTAGTCCGAAAGATAAAGATCTAAAAGTTTCTGTTGTCCCTTTATCTCTAATTCTTAAGGATATATTGATGGGATCATTTAGGAAAAGATGCCTTATTAATGTAAAAACACATCATCAATGTATCTATAAGTGAGAATGAGTGATCTAGCAACGTTTATTTTATGAGCCTTTACGAGTTCATGAGGAAAGCCAGTCTCGTAGTAGGAGTAAACGAACAAGAGAGGAGCATAATTCGTGCTCACTGGTATACCACTTGCTGCTAATAAATAGCATCTAAAATGTGACAAACATATTATCTATAAGAAAATCAAGCACATTGTACACCTGCTTTAGTCGTAGCAAAACTTCCTTTTAATAGATTTTTGAAAAAAAAATGCTGACTTTCAATTTAACACAACAAATTTCTTTGAATGGGCAAAACCTTTGAATGCTGCCTTTAATTCGCAATATAGTATATCATAATGAAGAGTTCTATAGAATGTGGAAAAATCTTTTTTTTTTTTTTTAAATGAACGGGATTTAAGAGATTTTCCAATAAATCGTAGTTCTAAAAATTATGGCTTGTATCTTTACGGGCATGGATAATCTCACAGTATGCTTGATGCCTGTATTTGACTGCAGACAAAATCTTAGTTTCATAGACAATTCAGTATTTTAACAGGATGAAGATCAAGCGATGTATTTTTTCTGTAATTTAAGTATCCAATACAGGTAAGTCAGGTCTAGATTGTTATTTTTGTTGGAATATTGAAATGGACACGAGTTAACGGTAATTTTAGAGAATTTCGTCTTTGTCAAATGAAACATCTTTGAATGTAGCATTACCCGCTGTATTAGGATTCATGTCTAGTTTTTATGAGGCATTTGCATTTAATATGTGCTTCACATAAAAAAACGATGTTATACGCAGCCTTGTCTGCGGATACCACAACATATTTGTCTTGTTATAAGCGAGGCAGTTAAGGTTTCACAATCTTCAAATACAGACTTGAATCGATTGTTTTTGTATTTTCCAACTGTTTTGATTTGATCTGCACTAAAGAGATATAAGTTGTCGAAATGCGCATATGCAGAAACTTAATTCACAGTAACTTCGGTATTTTGTTATTTGTTAACACATATATATATATATATAGAGTTATATCCCTTTATTGTATTCATTTTCTTCTATTTTATATTTTATAAGTAAAGATACATTTTCTCTTAATCATTTTAATTATTCTGTATTATTTGAAATTTGGTTTAAACATCTAGTACCTATCAGCTTCTTGTTGTATAAATATTTTGTAGGAAACAAAATGACTGTCTTTTTCTTTATTGTTTTTTGCAAATTAAGTGGGAAACTACATTCCGAACAAGGTGGGATAGTTTGTTTATACGACTCCAAACTAATATTGAATGGATCTTACCAAAGCTGATTAAATTTGCAGATATTTAAATGGCAAGGAACACAGTTGAAAAAACAATTATTTATAACACCAAGGACCCCGGTGTCATAATTTCTATGCGAATGGTTTTGTTTTTGCAAAGATATTTCTTAAGCGAATATTGCCCAACATTAAAACGATTCCAAACCAAAATATGAAAAAAAAGGAAATGAGGTAAATGTCAAGGAGACAACATCCCATCTCTAGGTTAAAACTACCCAAAACAAAGCATCTAGGGGTCACCGCACGGTCTTCAACACAGTAAGGAACCTCACACCATATAGCAAGCCTGCCTTGTAAATTGAAAAACAATGTAAGAATTAGATCAGTCTAAAATTTTACATTCTAAATGACGATTTGTGCATATTACAGGCATAGACAATTTCCAGTCTATGCAATCGTAGAACAATACCTCTAACAAATCAAACACATAGTTTATCTATTAAGTTACAATTGATTCAATTTATAAACAGACATCTTCAGCTTTATGCAATTGTAGAACAAAGCCTATAATTAATGTTTAAGGTAGTTCGATCCTAATAAAAATATCAGACAGAATATTTCAATTTTAAGATATTTTGTAGGTCTTATCCTATATGTTCCAAAAATAAAATAAAAATGATATGTCACCGATCATCTTTTCCTGTTATCTGGCTTTGAAAATCAGGCCAAATTCAGTATTTTCAGCAATATTTACAAAGAATATATAGGGAACTGTGAGAACTTGCTTATTGTTTATCTTTCATATAAAATAAATATCAGACAGATTTTTTTAATTTTTTGATATTTNAGATTTTGTTAGATTGTAGATTTTCCTTCCATGTGAAACAAATCAGTATTGCGTCCATGCTATACTAAGGTAAAAGTCCAAGATAACCTTTCCCGCCATTTTTTAAAATGTGAAATATCTTGAAAATAAGGCCCATAACCTATCAATATTTTTAGCTTATTTTATTCCTTTGACAATGCTCTTTCCATTTAGGGTATCAATTTAAAATCGAAGATTTAAAAAAATTCACCTTACTACATCCTTAAGTTACAATTGATTCAATTTATAAACAGACATCTTCAGCTTTATGCAATTGTAGAACAGAGCCTATAATTAATGTTTAAAAGCGTGGCTCTGAAACGAGTGTTGTTTTCCATGAACAAATGCAAAAACGATTCCAACTTCTTGAACCGTTCTGTTCATCTGATTTCATTAGATATATTGTACAGTTCGGGTATTTAGACCAAAATGGTTTTTCTCCAAAACATGCTCATAAGAAATATATTTGACTTAAATTGTGAAAAAAAAACAAAAACAAAACAAAACGAGCTTTCGCTTTATAAACGTCAATCTAACCAAACAAAATATAAGAAAATACCCAAACCTATCTAAAAATCTAACTCTCGGAACAATCTTAATTGCATTTATGGTATCATGCCCATTCTATCTTCCATGTCATACAATGTCAAGTCCGATAAGAGGCATAATCAATGGACTAGAGTTACCCACGATTAAACCGACATATTCATAAGAATATCCCGTTGGAATTATGAAAGCAATTTTCAATAATTATGGAATTTCCCAAAAGATCTGTTACATAAAATATATACAGATTGGTACTTTGATGACTTAATAAACGATGAATTGAGAACCTGTTGGGTTTAATTAAATGCCCATAACAAGAAACTAAGTATCTATATTTACAAGATGTTATTGAGGTATAGATCCAAATTTTCAAACACCCACATCTAATTTGAGTGATTGATTAATTTTTGTTTAGCTACGAAACCTAATCATTTTTATATTTTTCAAACTAGAAATCATTTTCCAACTAATTAAAGTTTCTGCAAATATATAGTAAAACAGAGGAATGGAACAATGTTTTATTGTTGTTCTTCATTTGAAATCACCATGTTGCCTTCATCAATTAGCTTTGCCCATACCTCATTGTAAATTCAAAATGGCCCCAGCAGCGATTTGAGCGGAATGCATTGCTAAAAGTCGAACAACTTTTCCAGAGGATTACATGACAAGACTTACACACCCGATTTTTCTATACAGAATGACATCTAGTACAATCAACAAAGATTATTTCCTTTACTTGCATATATGCAAGAAAATATTAGCTTTGCAGTATTCGTCTGTGGTCTTTTCTGTTTTAACTGGAATTATAATTTCATATATTGTCGTGAAAGCTGAATTATAAACGTCATACTTACAGTGAAAAAAAACTAAATAACGATCGGAAGTAAGTGTTTTTTAGTTTCAGCAGATATAAGTACACAATTCTGGTAACCGTTATCGATACCGCACTTAGTTCACAACAAACGCACTCGGACAAGCAATGTTTCATGTGTTATCAGCATTTAGGGACACAAAGACTTTGAGTCAAATTGTTGTTTTGCATGGGATTGAGCGCCGCTTTCAGCAGTATTTCAGCTATTTCGTAGAGGTCAGTTTTATTGTTGGAAGTAGCCGGAGTATCCTGATAAACCAACCTACCCTTGGTAAGGAACCTACATGTGCCTAATTACATTGTACATGTATATACATATGTAAGGCGAACTCACAGCGCACAGATGATGATAATGTACAGTGTTTGAGAAGGTAAACTAGCTTTCTTTAACCCTTCGGCCTGAGGAACATGTATAGATGCTGAAAAGAAATGAAAGGTGAGCCAAAGTACCAACCAACGGATTTGAATCCGCAATTCTCGAATGCTTGACTTTTCCAGAAAAATGAGCAGAACAAGACAATCCACCAGAATCTATGATTCTAGTACACCAGAATTGTGCATTAGTTATATGTGCAAAGCTCATTGTTTAAGACCCCATTGTGACTTCCAGATGAAAAATAATAATTAAAAACGTTTTTCCATCGTTTGGTTCTACGATGTGGTCTCATATGCGTTTACTCCATATCTTTTCACTGTTTATTTAACCCACATATTGCATTGCTCGTAAAATAAAAAGAAATATAACAAAAATATGAAAAAGATGGCTTAACATGCAAAATATTGATAAACACATCACCACTGTGCCATATGAATATAAAGTATTATAAGCATAAGACTTTTATTGTGTTCTACTTCAAAGACAGAAATTTGGATCATTTTGTATGACAATATAAGAGGTTCGTTGACCGGAGCAAACACTAAAAAAAATCGATGTTAAATCGCATTTGCAGAAAAAAACTAACAGTAACTTCGGTATTCTGTAATTTATTTCCACTGGGCCGATGCCTCTGCTGGTGGAATGTTGGTCCCTGAGGGTACTCACCTACCCAGTTGTCAGTACTTCGGTGCTGACCCCAAAACCGATCTTGTTTTGAAATTTGCAATATCTAAATTTTACATAAAATTTCATTTAAAACTAAAGAGTATATCTGCTTCTTGCATAGCTCTGTCCTTGGCTGAATTTTGGCTTTTCTATTTAGATCATATTGGTTATTTGTTCTCTATCTTCTTTACACGTGTTTTGGTTTATGGAATTCCACACGTTTTGATTTTATTTGCACTGGAGGGGCATAATTTGCCGAAATGCGCATATGCAGAAACAAAATTAACAGTAACTTCGGTATTTTGTTATTTCTTATATAACAAGAGAAATATCAGGAAAAGCATTGTGACTAATGTTTCCATTTAGACTAAACATTTGTGATATGCATGTGCAATGAACATTTATTATACAACCATTCACGACAGAGAGAAACAATAATTTATTTCATATTTCACATAAACCATTGATTTTGTCGAGAAAGCAAGTTTGCGTTACGATCAGAGATAAACGCGCCATATCATTTATTCTGGCAAAAACGAAACACTGACATTTCTTAAACGATTAACGGAAGTCGATTGACTCGATTGACCTTCGCAGCAACAATACAGAAATTTCTTATGGTACTCTAGCTCTATTACGTCATTTCATCTATCAAAACGACCATACTTCCAATAAGGCGCGTGATTAATATAAACCAAAAAGTTCCTGGTTTTAGACTTGCACATTTTACTATATCTCATTTTTATTTGAAACTTTTGGTTTGTATTCAAAAAGTGTCCTTATTGTTTGTCTTTATTCAATTACTCAATTTGCTCTTTAAATTAATGATTGATTGATTGATTGATGTTTTACTCCAAAATTCAGCAGCAAATTTCAACATATCATGTATATCGATATCATAAACGTAAATATATTAATTTAATTGCTAAAAATTAAATTGTGTTATCAAAGGAACAAGTGCGTCAGTTTGTTACTGTGATGTTTAAAATTATAATCCATGTGCATACAGTCAACTAAAAGTTGAGCATCACCAACTTTTAAAGTATGTGGAAAGCTATAAGTATAAAATGTTTATGATGATAAGCCTGGACATGATACTTTCTAGCTTTTGGATATATAATCGAAAATCTGAATTTTGAAACAATAGATAAAATCATTCCATCAATTTGATGATACCAGTTTCAACAATCACTACAATATGGAACATTGTCAATTTAAATTGGTTACCAGATCATTGCTATTTGGTTAAGAATGGTACAACATTTCATAGCTGCGAGATTAAGGTTTTACTGAATTCTTCAGACGAAGTTTACCATATTCAATCAATATAAAACCAAGTGTTTTTCCTGAAATTTGGAAATTTGTTCAAGAATTGTCCTCATTCCTAAAAAATGTTTGAAAATCAACTAAATGGGCAATTTTTATCCATACTCGCAAACAGTTTAATACTATGGGCATTTCTCACCCTCGTTTTTACGGAATTGTTTTAAAAATTTCAAAAACTGACAAAAATCCATCAAAACTGGGACGTGACTTACATTCGTTACGTTATAGGGGGTTTTGACAGGATATTCTTCATGATTCCGTTAAATTGGCTTAGGGATCCAATGGCCTCAAGATTTCACAGATATACTGGCCTCTATACTACCGATGTCTACTGAAATACGTAATGATTCTTTAGCAAACTCCTAGGGTAGATCTAAATTTGATTTTTCTTTCGTAGTGCGACAGTGTTTTACCAGCAGACTAGGTTCCTTGAGCTAGCCGGCAGTTGAGCGGTGAGCATTCCTTGACCTATCTTTCTAAATTACGTTTTGTCATATTCTTTCTTTCTCAAGATTGTGGTCTTGGAGATAAGTAGTCTACCTGTATCAAGTTTTAATGTATGCTTATTATACTATAGGGAAACGGTATAAAAAGGGGAGGTTTGGGTCTACAGCTAGCTCTTGCTAGTGCCGATATCAATTTCAGTGCTCAGTTTTTCTATAAAATTATTGTTCTGTCAACGTTCAGGCCATTTTTTAGACGGAAATGAATTTTGATACTTTTGAGCAAGAGTTTTGATAATCTTTAAAATTTTTGTTGTCATTTCAGAAAAACGACCCAAATTTCTGTTTGTATTCAAAATNGTTCAGAGAATGTCCAAACTCCTATCAATTTACTTTCTTTTTGCCAATTTTTTCTTTGAAATCTGTAAAACTTTTTTTAAAGATTTTAATTATAACAATTTTTTTTTTATTGTTACGAGGCAAGTTAACTCCATATTTAGATATCAAATGTTTATATCTTCTATAAAACTTCTTAAAAGTGTTCAACAATTTATGAAATATGTAACCTAATTGTAAAATTGTGGACGTGATAGTCAGGTTATGTTCATTAAAGTCGTCAACAGTAGAACAGAAATGCATTTCTACTAGCATTCTTAGCTATCGTTTTTCATTTGTTACCGAAATTGTCCACATTTTATTTAAAATCCAAATAATAGGGCTTCTGCCACTTTTCAAATTCCAGTTGTTGTTTTCCCTGAATAGAAAGACTTCTTTTTCTGACTGACATACATACTATTAAGTTTATGGTAGTTGCAGCATTTTATGACGAAATTGTAAGGCCATATCTCTTTCTGCACATCATGACAACTTATTTACAAAGTTAAACACATGATAAGAGAATAAGTTAATATAGTTGCATGCAATACAAATAGATTTTTCTATCCAGTCATTATTGAGGAAAACATTAGACCGAGACGTTTACACATTTTAATGTTAGATAACCCAATTTCTACCTGATTTTAATTTTAAAGAAATTCACAAGTGATCGATGTAGATTTGTCTACTGGTCATTTAAAACCACAACAACGTACGGGTTTCTGTGTTAGCATGAAGAATTAACAGTGTCAACAGTGACGTGAATAAAAATAAGGAATCATCTCTTTGTATATACCAATATTTTTAGCCATACAGTTAATTATCAATTCCAGTCTTTTGAAACTTATTTCAACAGTTTCGTAATTTTTATAAAAAACATTCTGGTTAAATGGTTAAATCCCAGCGCCTTTTATCCTACAGAAATAGAAAAGAAAGAGATAAAGACTCTTTTTAGAGCTACAGACACTATCGACGTAACTAAGATGAAACAAAACCTCACCAAGACACAGAAGTGTCCATTAGAGTTGGTCAGTGACAAACAAAACGCACTAACATATTCCCTATGGAAATCAGCGACATTAAAAGTTATATACGCTCATGACGGGCGCTTTCAAAGTAGATTTGACATTTTTGAATAATTTTGCGGAAATATATTGATCTTGCAGTAAATATACCTCTAAGGAATTCATTAAGAAATACCACACAACAGTTGATTTCGATTTTGACAACAATTAAGTCTTCTAATCTGCAGACTTGTCATTTTCAATTTTTATTGGCAGTAGAAAAGATGACTATAATATTGTCGGTTCTGTCAAACTGCCCATGTCTTTCCAATCAAGCTAATTTACATTTCATTATTGTAAGCCGTTTTGACGATTGCTTCTGGTAAAACGAGACGTATTTTTAAGGCTTCAATTAATTTCTGATAGCCTTTATAAGACGATGTAAGCATGGCGGTTACATCTAATTTTTCTATTTCGGTTTTAACGATTTAAAAAGCCGATTTTAGAATAACAGACAATTCTTAGCTTGGTCTTAAAATCGATGAAGGGATATATGTCATTGCTTTCTCTTTAAACATCAAGTAATGAAAGCAATCTCTACAGAAATAATTATATATCAAGTTTACTTTAGTCACAGTCTTCAAGAAATAATTCTTAAATTACAACATATTATCTCATGGCTATCCTATTATCGAGCGTCTTTCTTACACAAGTAGCAATGAAAATTGTAATTATTAAATCAGTTTCTGATATAATTAGAATATACTTAGAATTTAGCACGTGTCTTAAAATTCAACCTTTTTTCTGAATCTACTTACTCAAAAATATTAGACGACATATTTCTTTTATATGATAAAATGAGTATTTTCATTTGGATGAGAACCGTTCAAGTTTTGACTTGAGTATCGCATAATGCTTCAACGATGCTTTCTTTACTCAAGTGGTTTCTTTATAGGGTCATTTTTTGAGAGCAAAAAGAGTGAGAGGGAATATTTACTAACAACAATACCCAAATCTTGTGGATTTTTTTTCATAATGAAGATACGCATGAATAAAAAAAATTGTCAGGAATAAAAAAATGAAAGGATACGGAGTAAATGCACATAAGAAAAAGTATCCACCAATATATGGTAAAGTCAAGCAATTCAGCAACGATTTTGTTGCTATTTTCATTTTGAAATAACCATGAGGCCTTCAAAAATGAGCGTTGTTCATACCCGCGTAGTAAGTTTAAGACGATCCTATCACCGATATCAACTCATAGCTCGAACTCGAACAGCGCTATATTCATGTCTTTTCATCTTATGGATGCGGGGTCGTCAACAAACATAAAATTAAAAGGCGAAGAATGATAACAATCTCCGTCATTAGTTGCCCCGACAACAACTTGCCCATCTTAACGATTAGAAGACAATCACAACATATAAACAACTATAGGGCACTCAAAACATGCCATAAAAATTATGAAATGTGGATACAGATCGTCAAAAAAACTTTTGGAAATTAAAATGAAATTCCACGAACTTCTTTACGGACTCCACAATGCAAAAGAGACCAACCCCAGTCTTAATTTAATAAACATTGAAAGTCATATACGGGGAAAATTCACAATCAGGAAGCATGTAACGAAGCTTTCTTCAAGAAGAATCCAAAGAAACAAACCAAGTTAAAAACTGACGGAATAAAAAACGAATGGTAGTTAAAGAGGCGAAAAGGGATCTGTATAGCTCAACTCAGAAAATTTTACAGAGAGCAGAAGTATCTGTATTCTTTTTACTCTTGCAAAGAGACCACAAAATATCACGATTCCCAGTATACGTTGGACTGTTTCCATACAAGATCTTGTAATGACATTCAAGCTGACTGCATGATTACTATAGTGCATTCTAAGTCGTAGAACCCCAATTTAACGCATATTCCGTGTCACATCTATAACCAATCGTCATCATTTACTTCAGTACCAAAGTACATTTATAACAACATTATCAAACGTCACTATCACCAAACTATATATCGTGCAAGCATTGCAATAAATATGAGTATACCCTACTTGTTGGTTATTTCATATAATTTTGCTTATTAAGATATAATTGCCGACTGTATTACCATGTAGCTAGGTTAATGGCCGTGTTAACAGAATTATTCCAGCGGCTTTTCTGGTATAGGCTGATATCAAACAACCACGCAGGGACATTGACAGTTAATAGAAATCTAATTCGACGAAAAGGAAATAATTTCTTCGAACGTAGCCCTTGATTACTATCTAACTAAGCCATTATAACTAGACAGACAGTTATAGCGAAATGTTGCATGCTATTCATCACGTTTCTTTCATGTTTCCACACATATTAGTTATTTTCAAAGGCTTAGTTAAAAGCATAAAATTTTTTTTTTTAATAAAAGCACTTTTTAGCAATTTATCTTGAACATATTACATGTATAAATCTTTTGTCTAATTTTTGTTCTTCGCATGACTGTCTGTAGAGTTTATTTGTAACGCGACAAAATAGAGAACGAAATGCAGCTTTTGCTACTTTTTCTAACTAAAAACCAAATTTATTTCTGATGTACATCTGCAATTGCGAATTGAAAAGACACTTCGTATCAGTTGCTTAATGAAACCCAAGAGGCTGCTCTTTTAGAAACATGCAAGAGGGGTCTTTATACTACACGAAGCGTGGTGTTCTTCTACAAAGTTTGTCTACGTGATTCGCGACCATTCTTTCCTATAACCTTCATACTAGATAAATAGACAACACATTCTCGTATATCATCCATCTGAGAATGCACCCGGTATCCCTGTAGACAGAGCCCATTAAAACCAATTCATGCCATTTTAATCGATTTTCCTAGTCTGCTACCTGATATAGTTGACAATTATGCTACAATATCTTTAAGATGGTAAAGGGTTTATCATGTAGCACACTGGCAGTCATGGTCAAATTAATATAATAAAGGAACAACATATGAAAGGGTGTCAAGAAAAATGTCACATTTCGTTAGGGAATTTGTATAGTTAATGTTCGTCCGCTACAAGTAACTCCATAGGTCATTTTTCGTATTATGATAAAGCTACCAAAGTTTAATGTCAAAAAAGTACTCGGATCTCCAAAAAGTGTATTGTGCAAAATCATATTTTTGACTGAGGTCAAATGCTCCGGAGAAGTCGGATTTCTTTGTTTCAAGATTAAATCATAACAAAGGAAATTCCACTTTATGAGGGTAATAACAAAATTACTGGACAGAATAGTCAAGAGCCGAACTGACCGAACCCTATAAGGCAAAAAGACAACGCAGGTGCAAGACCACATGAAAAATCGCTTTGGTCCTGACTTTGTACAGGAACTTCAAAAGAAATGGAGGTTTAATTATGTATTTGTATAATAAATCTCCAAGCTGTATTTACTACATTTTTCCGAAGAACAAGATTCAAGGTGAGTTGAATTAAGAGATAACCATACTGTATTTAGGGATCTGAGGGGGTATATCGTGGATTTTATTGTCGCAAACTGAGTTTTCCGGTGACGCGTGAACGGAGCCGAAAACGGATGCTTGTGACAGTAAAATCTTAGATTTACCCCTCCGAAAAAAAACACACATTTAAAATAGATTTTTAAATCACAGGAAGTTTGTTGTGCGTCTGCGCCATTACGTTGCTATTGGTACCCATGGTAAATCGTGGATTTTACCCCCTCAAAATTCTGACGCCATCTAATCAAAATCAGCGTTACAAACATAAGTGCATTTGAATTATAATTTATGTAGCTAAATTTCAAAAGACAAGACTAATAACTTGCTGTAAGGGGTTTCTTAAGTTATAATGCATTATATATGAAAATGTAAAAACGTAAAACGAGAAATATTTCGATAATAGTCTCCATAAGGCACAGACAGGAAGGTCAACAGTTTCAAATGAAAGACACCTGTCAAAAAAACACTGAGGTCAAGGAACAGACAACATCCGTTCCTGACAGGTTTATAAAATGAATTGTATTAATAATGACATCTGAATAATAAATTGATCAATAGATCAGTGTTGGTTTACTGCATGAAAGTCTTGGAATATGTTGACAATAAATGACATGCAAACGCTTTGGGTCTTGCTATAACAAATGCTCATCATTATCTTCAAATTAGCTGTCGCCAATCACTACACAGAAATAGAATACTTAGTAGCTTTAAACAATACTTCTGAAAAAATATTTGAAGACTGGATATATTTTCTGATGCACCAAATTTGGCAGCAGTTATGGTTGTCAATTTAAGAAAATCGCTTTTCATTCGAAAACTAAAAGAAACTGCTCAAATTGCATGGCTAACAAGTTTTCCAACCAAGCAAAAAATGACTGAATATTTAACGTAGTTCAAGTTGACCATAGCTTTCAAGATACTGTGAGAATTAAATAAATAAGCAGAGTACACATTTTCTCAAGAGGGGCTGACTCCGAGTGTTGACTTGCAAGCGAAGAGTGCTCGAAAATAAAGTAAGAGTAAGTTGTATTTTAAATAATTATAATATATAATGTGTACAAGATATGTTTTGTAAGAAACATTCACCATTCGGAATATATCTCATGTACATGTTATAATGAGATAAATACAAGAAATGAAAAAGCCTTGAATCGTTGTTTACTGTTAAATTTAATAAAAATGCTTGTATAAAAAGTGAATAACTCACTCATATTCCATTTACATATGGTTGGCACTTACAAAGGCCGTTAATTCGCCCGTTTTCATAAAACAAAAGTCTTATCATAAAAATACAGACGTAATTATGTATAAAGCTTTTATGTCCCACAGATGAAATGCTGAAGATAACATTTACCAAATGAAGGAAGATATTATATTACGCAGTCTGTACTTGGTAAAATTTTACGTATCTGAATTTTCTAGCGCATTTGTGGCGTACGTGGAAGTATATTACTTATCAAATATTCATAAAATAGGAATAATGGCTTCCCACTGATGACGCCTTTAAACCCCTCTGGAAAAATTCAGCAAATGGCGACAGATAGGATTTCTAACTCTTATTCAATGCACCATCACAACTTTTTCTCATTCATTCTCTTAATTAACACTTTTGCCCTGGCGGATAAGAAATGCCTTGTAATTCAAGTGTTGAGCTCTGTGCTTGCTTTTGCAGTTATATTTACTTGTTATTTAGTTTGCTTATTTTTTTTCTATTTGGCACTTTGACATTTATTCCTTTACTGTTGTCTAGTTTCAAAATTAAACAGTATACAAAAAGAGGATTAAATTTAGTTTCTCTTCGCCCGCAATAGAATTGCATTGTGGATTCAATATGGAAAGAAAGCAGAGACTATACTTCAATATGTTCACTGAAATTTAAAAGTCTAGAAACGACAAAACTATCTGCATCAGCAATTTGTAAAATTTCAGGGAGAAGTCTTATCGAAAGTAATGATATGGTTGTTTTTGAAAACTTGGGGCAATTATATGTGCTTTGGTAGTTTTTTTGATCGCCATAAGTCATAAAGGTGACTTACCGACTATCGTTCGTCATCTACGTTTCTGAAGTCTGTAATAACTACCCTTCTTTTTCATTGATCGTGATAACTCATAAAGGTGGCTAACCGTTTATCTTACGCCACCTACGGTTTGGAAGTCTAACCTAAAAGACGATTTCTTCCGTTAAATTTTTCGACGAGTCGTCAGTCTTGGTAGTTTTATCCATGACTTAATTTCAAATCTTCAAAATAAAAAAAAATATACTAAACTTACCTCAGTTTTCGAACACAAAATTTCGTATTTTTGGAAGAAATATTCTCTAAGAAAGATAAATGATCGAGATATTTTTATTCCGTGTAAAAATTCTTCGTACGCTCACGCTTGTGTGCAGTATATTACAGATAAACGTTTTACCGTTCTCAATTTGTTTTTAGACTGCATTCTCTTGTACATTACATTTACATGTACCAAAATTGTTTTAATACAATGGGGTGCATGCACTACCCGGTTTTCGCATCAAAATATTGTTTATCACCCACTGAAAATGTCATTAAGCAAACTATGACTTCAGAGCAACAATTATGAGTATATATGTTATATGCGGATGTATATTCTGTATCTAATAAGAAGCTATGCAACAATCAAATATACAAACTGTTTGCAATGTACAGCAGCTCATTATTAAAATCACTCTTCGTTTCAAATCTTAAAGCTTAATTGCCGCAATCTGTAATTATTATTGCTATTAAAATTTGTTTTTAAAGCAATTGTAGTTTGAATAATAATTTGTGAAATTTATGATATTCAAATTAGATTAACTGCTCTGTTCTATTAATGTTGAATACAAACTATTCCCAACTGTTTTGATACTATTTCTGGTAAATTTGTCTTGATGAGAACACTTCTCTTTTTTTCTGGTAAACATATCCTTTTACGTCGGAAACACCAGGAACGTCAGAAATGCAAGACGATATTTACTTTCTTAATTGTCAAGCTGCAGACACATCTTTGGAATCTAACTGAAATTCTATACAGCTGCAATTCAATTTTGAATATCTAGACAACTGCACCTGCGACACCGTCGACTTCCTGTTTGACTGAAGATGTGTTTTAGGTAGCACGAAACGCTCTAGGAATCAAATAGGACCGGTTAAATTTAACATGAATAGAATATTGAACATATATTTTAAATAGATATATCATGATAAGAATACTTATTTGCCAAACATTTAAGTCATGGGGCACTGAATTTCCCGGGCCTGAAATGCTAGGGGCAATTTAAATCCAAGACGTTCTTCATGCTATATCGGTGAACATTGTATGATGAACAGATAATTTTTGGACAAATAAACGATACGAAGTGGATGCCAATAGATTAATTCTACGGCTTTTAATCAATCAAAATACTTCGTACTTACATAAGGTGTTATTACAATTAAACAGAACCCAATAAATGTCATTGCATTTTAAAGTCTCAATGGATTGACTATGTTAAGTTTAATATAAATATTCTATTTTGGTATATTGTTCGTATAAAAAAATATTAAATTTTATTGCAAATATAAAGGTAATATCAATTTTGTTACACAAGGCTATTCGAGATGCTCACATCATAGTCTATTAATAATTTCAGGACCATGAGATTCCCTAGCCATTAAAGACAGCAATAAACAATTAGTTCAATTACTAATTTACGCCATATTTATTGTAGACAATTAGTTTATATCACTAAAAGTAATCTGCGTATTGTTGGAATTCCCGTGGTGATAATACAAATGTTATCTGGCTCAAAAATAACCTGCAGAAACACCAAACACAATCAAAAACTGTTTTTCCAATGTCATGGCTAGGTTTATATATTACTTAACATGTCTCCTTTGGAGAATACACCAGCTCCCAGGTGGTAACCCAAGTTCATGCAAAGTCGCCCAGTCTAACAACATCTGATAATTACTTGTACATAAACATATTGAGATCAAAATAGCATGCATTTGGGAATTCTATTATTCTTTAGAAATCCAATAATGATTCAATATGTTATTGCTTATTATATTAACATGACTTCTTTCTGGGTCGCATTGGGTTCACGATGACCAGTTGCCTTAATTCATGATAAAGTATTCTGGTGGTGTCATTTCCTTTTTTGCAAATGTGAAGAATTATTATACAATTTGTATATTATCATTATCACAAAAGTATATATTTATTCAATGATTCATAGAAAAAATAGCAGTATTTTGAAGAAAGGCATATGACTTCTAAACAAATTTTATCTTTCAACTAAATAAAATACATGTAGTATATGCATAATATTTGCCAATATTGAATTCAGAATTGCGGGTGACATTCACACTAACCATTGCATTTGCATAGATTTTTCTTTAAACCTGAAAAATATGAAATGACGGGAAACCTCTGGCGGAATTCAATAATCGTCCGTATTTTAAAAAGTCACGTACACATATAATTACTCGTTTTAAATGGAAGAAAACATGATAACATGAATGACCTGATCAGTAATGCACTGGTGTTTAATTTATTTCCTTCATTTAGACAAAAAGCCGAATGAATGTAAAAAAACATGGAACGTGGATAAAATATGGATGTAACTTTAACCTTATCATTGAAAGATCAAAACTCCCTGTGACATCAAGGACAATATGTTTAACCAACATGAATTGTCGCATTAGATACATATACCAGCTCAGGGAAATAGATCCTTGATTGACAGACTTTGTTATTCATCTAGATTTGAAACCGATATTTTCACTAGAGACAATGTCAGGTTTCTAATATCCAATCTTTATTGATAATCCTTCATGTTATGGATGTCATGTACCGTCTATGGTAGTTAAACAAGATTCTTAAAAGTATGTCAACAATTAAATTGCAGAATAAATATCAACACAAGTTGATTATGATTCATAATTGTTGAAAATGTTTGAAATTGCAAATTGTCGCTTTTAATTAAAAAGCCTTTGTAAAAATATTTGAAAAAAAATCAGAAATAAACAACCTGAAATTTCGTCCCTTGTAAATAATGGTGTCAATTTTCATTTGAATTTCTTTACTAGTACCTGCACATAATATTGTGTCAATTATGTTGATATTAATTCAAGTGAAATTAAAAATGTGGATATAGTTAATTAAGAATTGAATGCATTATTTTGAAGTTTCATTGGGATATGAAAGGGTTGACCGAAGCACATTTTTAATGAAGCGCGTTAGCGCTTCATATTGAAAATGTGCGCCCGGTCAACCCTTTCATAGTCCCTATG